>CAUZXS010002676.1:0-47282 GCA_963585895.1 Sepioteuthis lessoniana
GTGTAATGGTTATCGTCGTAGGAAATGGACACAGCGACACGAGTTCAAATCCTGGACGAGACTGATTGCATTTCACATAGCACTAATACCCTTGGGAAAGATATGAATCCAATTATTCTCCTTCCAGTTATGGGTAAATAGTAGAGCAGACTGGGTTCTTCAGCCTTGGTGAGGCAACTAGTCCAGGACAAGGAAAACTCTGAATTCAAACCTGTTAAAATCGGCTTAAAAATTGACCTTGTGTCATATCCTGCCCGAGCGGACGGGTTGGTAGATATGATAAAATAATAAATAGGATTTGTCTAAATCTTTGAGACAAAATTTCATGATTTTTATCAATTTATAAGGCGTTTACGTGGAAATTACTACTGATTGAAATCATCTAGGGGTTGCAGGTTCAATCCCAACGATAGGTAAGAATAACAATGAATACTTACTATTGCTTAATACTTGTAATCGGTCATGGTTAACAGAATTGGAACAGACTGCCCTGTGGATTAAATAAAAAGCGTTCAATTCGTTCTGTATAGGTTCCCGAGTTTGATAGGAAACTCCTAAAGACAGTCGAAGGAAACTTCGGCCGAAACTTTGTGAGTAAAACAATAAAGATGAGGTCAATAATCCGAACATTCTATGTCATAAAGATAGATAGTATGTTGTCAATTTTTAGGGGCAGTATATTCACAAGAAATATTGTTTTAAAGAAACTCTTTAATAGTGGTTGACTCTTTTGATAAAGAAGCTTTGAGAGTATGATATATTTGAACGTGTGTATATATTAAAACAAGTTTAATTCATTATGATGGTTTTCAATTATTGCAAAACAATAAGGCATCAGAGCAATCGATTCTCTAATTTAAATATAACGTTTTGTTTACGACGATACGTTATCCACAACGATATTCATTACGCCACCAGTCCCCTCGGCTGAAGTTGTAGAATACACCGATTGCATCACTGCAGAAGGGTAAGACTTACCCCGCGAGTATTCTGGATATATCACTTAATAATCTGATGGTACTATTTACCAACCCCTCCGCTCGGGCAGGATATGACACAAAATCAATTTTTTTTTAAGTGGAGTTTAACAGGTTTGAATTCAGAGTTTTCCTTCTCCTGGACTAGTTGCCTTACCAAGGCTGAAGAACACAGTCTGTCCTACTATTTACACATAGATGGAGGGAGAATAATTGGATTCATACCTTTCCCAAGGGTATTAGTGCAATGTGAAATGCAATCAGTCTCGTCCAGGATTTGAACTCGTGTCGCCGTGTCCATTTCCTACGACGATGACGACTACACCACGGGCACCTCCTAAAAACTTAATAATCTGATGGTGAGGGTCCAGTAATGCTGACATTTAAACTGAGGGCAAAAAATGCATTTACGCTAAATTGAATTGTTTGAAATAGAACTGCCTGATTATTTAACTGTTTGTAAACAAATCACTGATGTTCAACTGAATTGTTAGTGATACATAAGAATACTTGAAGCCACTTAACTGTGGGCAAAGGAATGAGTAATGTTGAATAGAATAATTATTGTTACATAGCAATACTTGAAACAATTCAACTGTGGTTTGGTTTGGTCTCTTTGTTTAATGGCATATCAACCTTTGAAGGTTATTTAATGCCAAATCTATTCTCCTAGAAGAACAGTAGTGTTACTATTTAACCCATAGCTGGGAGGATAAGGGGGTTCATACCTTTCCAAAGCGTATTTGCCCGAAAGTGAACGTAATAGCGTGACTGGAGTACAAACTCACTTACTATGATTCCGCAGTCCATCGCTTTAACCATTACACCACGAGGACCCCCTCCCCCAATTCAACTCTGAGAAAAAATGAGCTCATGTTCATTTTAAAAGGTTATGAACGAAATGTATTTAGAAATCATATATATTTTATATGTTTAAACAGAATTTGGTTTTAAATAACCTATAATGGTTGATATGTCTTAAAACCAAACAAAACAAAACAAGCCACGAAGACCCACCACATTTTATTTTATATTTCAAAAGCGTTGAATATAAACTATAAAATTCAGCGCAACAACGTATTCAATATTTTATGAGTATAATGGCAAAATTACAAAAAATCCCCCGTCAGCGAGGCTTAGAATACGCTGACTGTATCCCCTACAGTGTGATAAGCCTTCCTTCACGCCCCCAAAATGGCTGTTTCCAGGGTATGACACTAAACTGTATTTGATAGTTTAGGCTTCAGTTCTAGTGCTCTGATGAATCTAGGTTACACCTTCGTTGTCATTACACCCAGTTCCACTCTAATACAGAATGGTAATAGAAGTTAGGGTCACATCTTTGAGTCAGATAAATCTGCTTTTAGATTATTCGCATTTAACAGACATGTGCAAAAAAAAAAAATATTAAGAAACAGTTCCACAAAAACGAAAATATGAACGTACAATGAACGCAATACCCTCACCCCCGGGGATAAGGCTGTCAGCATTGATTTGCTGTTGGCTTTGCTCCCACTGTCTGGCATTCGTGTCGGATGAGGCATTGTCCAGAAAAGGAAGACTTGAGGCCGAAAGGTCCCCGGGTTTCCCGGGTTTGGCTGGGACACCTTCAAGCGGGCGAGTTGCATCACTAACACATTTGTCACCTTAATATAGCACTGGACCTTGCTGTCCACTTTAAGCTATAATCAGGCATCCTTGCCTGGATCTATATTTGGGTCCATGTCCAGCTAGGCAAATCAGGCCCACATTGCACTAATTGAGCCGATAACCAGCAAAGATCAGCAGGACTCGAGCCTCAGCTAGGGTCCGACCTTCTTCTTCCCTAATCCCCACTATAATCTGACCTTCGGGTCCTGTTTGGTGGGAGGCAGAAACAAATACCCAACCTATAGGAATTGGTTTGGTTTGGTTTCTTTGTTTAATGGTATATCAACCTCAGAGGGTTATCTAATACAAGGCCATCCTTGTAGAAGAATTATAGTGGCGCTATTTAACTTGTTGCTGAGCGAAAATGATTGGGACGGTCTTTCTCAGAGTTTGGTTTCAGAGTGTGGTATGACATTGCACCACGTCTGCTCGCTCGTTTCCTTTCTCCGTGTTGGTCATGTTTGCTAGGCCGTTAGCCCGGGATGAATTTCGGCCAGCCGTGTTCGCTGGTACACGGATCGGGTCGATTGTGTTTTGGGTTGGTGGAAGTTGGTTGAGGCTGCCGTACGCGGCTGCCAGGAAGGCCCAGCATCCGTCCCCCAGGCTCTAGCTCTCCGTGGGGATTGGATTTATCACCTAGCGCCTCTCTTTAGAGGAATGATGACGGGGCTTTAATTTTGAGAACCGCCGAGCGCGTGTGGGTTTCGACCCTGCGTCCGGATTCACCTTAAAAACGCCTACTGCCATACTCGTCCGGTTAGAGAGACGTACGGCAAATACCAGCGGTGGGATAATGAGATTCCTACTTTTCCCAAGGGTATTAGTCCGAGAGTGAACGTAATAGTGCAAATAGAGTGCGACCTCACTTTCTACGATGTCACAGGCCCCTACGTTAGCCAGTACGCAATAGAGACACTCTCCTCCAATAGTCATACAATAAATCTCAATGGGTTGACATACCGTAAAATTTGATCTATGAATGAATCAACCAATATGAGTTAAATAATCGACTATTTTTACTGCATGAGTAAACTCGTTTTGTTTTTCGATTTACTTTTTAATAAAATTTACAAAATAGACGTAAATAATATTGCCCGGTCGGCTGAAGCTATAGAATACACCGACCACTTCTTTGCAGAGGGGTAAGACCACCCTATGAGTGTCCTTGATATGATACTAATCAATCTGATCGTGAGGACCCAGTAATGCTGGAGCTTTTGGGGATTACCATTGCTCCCAGATCCACTCAGCCCCGACGTGGTAGCATCTGTTAGGGTCCTTTCTATGGGTAAAATAGAACTAAACAGCAAAACTGAATTGCTTGAAATAGACCTGTTTTTGTGTGTTAAACTGAATTGTTTGAAATAGAACTGATTTAATATAGAACTGTTTTGACATTTAATTGTGTGTAAACAAAAACCATACTAATACTAAACTGAATTGATTGAATTAGAACTGTTTGACTAAACTAAATTTAGTTTGAAATAGAAATGTTTTTGACAATTAAACTGTGTACTTATGCCTAACTGAATTGTTTGAAATAGAACTGTTTATTTGTATAGAAATGCATTTGGCATTAAATAACGTACAAAGGTTGATATGCCATAAAACCCAAACCAGCAAACAAACAATTATAAATAATAAAATTAACTTCAAATCAAAAGAAGAGATGAAATTAAGCCTTTTCCAGTGAAAGCTGTCTTGGTTGAGATTTGATTCGTCTTACTGATACCATTTTTTTTATAATAATAAACGTTACTCCCCCCCGAACATCCATATTGATAATATAGATTCTATAATTTTTATGTGACTGTAAAACGGCCTTAAAGTGAGTATATATGCAGAAATAAATGAAAGGAAAGTACCATAAATGATGCAGAGGCTAACCACCAAAATTAGGAGATCATTGTTTATTTTTTCGATTTTTTCAGGGTGTGCCATACTTCTGACTTTGTGTAAGATACTATTTACCCAACCTCTCCGCTCGGACAGGATATGACGCATGGTCAATTTTTTAAGCGGAGTTTAACAGGTTTGAATTCAGAGTTTTCCTTCTCCAAGACTAGTTGCCTTACCAAGGCTGAAGAACCTAGTCTGTCCTACTATTTACACATAGGTGGAGGGAGAATAATTGGATTCATACCTTTCCCAAGAGTATTAGTGCTATGTGAAATGCAATCAGTCTCGTCCAGGATTTGAACTCGTGTCGCCGTGTCCACTTCCTACGACGATAACGACTACACCACGGGCACCTCTGACTTTGTATAAGATAAGCAACAGCATTTTTAGGTTATTTTGAGAAAAGAAAGCTTTAACTATCAATAAATCCTATCAAAATATATTTTAAAATTGAATATTCAATATCTGTCTCTATTTCTGCATTGTTTTTTAGTATTTTTGTTTCTTTGTTTCATGACCCATCAGTCTTCGAGAGTTATTACCAAAATCGTTCTTGTAGAAGAACAGCAGTAGAACTATTTAACTTATTGCAGGAGAAATGAAGGGGTTCATGCCTTTCCCAAGCGTATTAGTCCGAGAGTGAATGTAATAGAGTGACTGGAGTTTGAACTCGCTTACTACGATGTCGGAGTCCAGCTCGTTAGCCACTACCCAAGTGAAACTCTCTTTTTATATTTCTGAGATGAAGCGTTATCCTAATTCTCTACACATCGCGAACTATTATACTCATCTTGGCTTCTATACTCACAACGTTTCGGTTGCTGTACTCTCCGGTCTTCTTTAAGTGCCTTTTGTAATACCTTGTAACTTTCCGTTAGTTCTGATCTTAACTCTTTATTTGAATCACGGTGGAAGACTGTCCTCACTTACGCGGTGACATGGTTAGCAAGCTGGTTTGGCAGATCATTGCTTGTGAGTTTAGTTCTCAGTGGGTTTCAAAATCTTTCGACCTTGTGCCATACTTAGTAAATAACCACATATGAAATTTGCATAATCATTTTTTTTTTCAGAGAAAAAATCGTTTTAATTGTCATAAAATCCTCCCAAAATGATATATTGAACTTTGAATATTTAATAAAACATAATAATATATTGAATACTATATATTAAATATTTGATATTAATATATAGAATATTCACTATTTAATGTATAATAATAATATATTGAATATTGAATATATAATATATACAGATTATGGATTAACTTATTTTTAAAAAGCGATAAGGTAGTAGTTTATATTGGTGCAAAGGATGGGCAAGATGTTTGATCGGCGTCTTGATGTGATCGGAAGTGGAAGCCATGAGATCTTTATTCATTTTTTTTTCATGAGATAAAACAGAAAGAAAAGTTCAGAGTCGGTCATGAATGAAACTGTAGAGGCTTTCAATGAAATTAGTCACCAGTCAATGGAATTTTTTTTTTAAATCCACCGAAAGTAGTTCGTGTCTGATGTAATGCGTCACTAACGGTGGGCGAGCTGGCAGGGAAAGGTTTGCTATTTATGACACGGGAATCAAATTACGTCACCTTTGGGCAACAGAACCGGAAGTGATCATAAAATTACAAAGCGATTTTCTACACCGGAATTTGAAGTAAACAGCTACAAGCCCACACATTAAAGATCAGATAAAGATGTTCTTTCTAGAATATCCGATGCTTCATACCTCCAGATTAACTCTAGTAAATCACTTTCATACAATGTTTCCTAAACGGGTTAATGATGATCTCGCTCCAAATCACCTTTTCTCAATCTTTCTATTTCTTCATTCTCTCTCTCTCTCTCTCCAAACACACACACACCAATCTATCCTATTCTATTATTTTATTTTAAACTAGTTATATATATATATATATATATATATATATATATATATATATATATATATATATATATATATTCGCTAATGGCCCGGGAGATTGGGGTTCAATACCAGGTCGCGTCATACTAAAGACTCAAAAATGGTACTCGATGCTTCCTTCCTTAACACTTAGTATTATAAGGTATGGTTCAAGGGTAAATTGGAGCAATCCAGGGAAAGCAGTACCGCCCTCCCTTACACCCCAGAGTAGTAGCTAAGGAAAAGGGTCACCCTCGACTGCAGTCACCAACTTTACTTATATATATATATATATATATATATATTGTCATCCACAGACAGACTGTTTCGTTCTATCAGAACTCTTCACTGTGGCTAGACACGCAGGACGCTCGAAGCCGGGATCGAAACCCGTCCAACTTTACGTTAGACTAAGTTTCAGACCTATATATATATATATATATATAATGGCACATGTCATAAAATGAAGCTGTTAATCACATAAGTGAATGCAACAAACTCGCACAAAAAGAAAAATAACGACCAGTAGAAGAAGGTGATCAACTAGGAACTGTACAAGATATTGAAATTTCCCCATACTAACGAGTGGTATATGTCCAAATCAGAAACTATCCATAAAAAGGAAACTTATAAAATCCTCGGAGAATTTGAGTTACAAACGGATTACCTAATCCAGGCTGATTTAGTTTTACTTAAGAAGAAGAAAATAAGTTTTCATCTTGCGGATACAAAATCGTGGGTGAACGTGAAAGAAGACAAAGAACAGTACAAATACCCAGACTTTGCTAGATATCTGTAAAGGCTGTGAAACATATAGGTGACAGTTAAACCAATCGTTGTTGGGGGTCCCAGAACAATTTCCAAGAACCTAGCAAAGAGACTGGGGAAACTGCAAAACTAAAAAGAACTGAAACCATCAAAAGCACTTCGAAAATAGGCTAGGATACTTAGGGAAAAGAGTAGCGCCTTTCCCTACAGCTCGGTGTTGTAGCTATTGAAGAGGGAGCCTTCGGGTCGCCTTCGACGACGGTCGCCAACTTTGCTAACTTTATATAGAAAAAACTGTTGAACTTACATATTTACGTAGATCTTAACCCAGCTCAGTCGGTTGGGGCTATAGAATACATCGACTGCATCTCTTAAGAAGGATAAGACTCCTCCAGCGAGTGTTCTGATGTGACTCTAAACAATCTAATGATAAGGCTCTTGTAATGCTGGAGCTTTGAGGAATGTAGAGTACCCCTTTATTGCCATCGCTCCCAGGTTCACTCAGGTCTCTGATAGAGTCCTATCTATGGGTAAAATAGAACTGTTTCACATTTAAACAGCGAAAACGAATGACTAAATGGCTAAATTGAATTGTTAGAAATAGAACTGTTTGATCATTTAACTGTGTGTATTACAAAATGTGTTTACAAATCATATACTTAATATATATGTAAAAACGGGATTTGGCATTGAATAACCAACAATGGTTGATATGCCATAAAACCAAACCAAACATCTTAACCAAATTCATTTATACTCAGGCTTTCCCAATTTCTATTTAAACCTAGTAAAGTGGATGATTTATTTCAGTTTTTATTTCTTTCATCATATTCCTAGTGCCTCAGAATTTTATCTACACTAAGATGGTTGTCCCTTTGAACAGCTTGGAATATTCCTGAAAATAATTTCATATGGCGATGAACCCGACGGATGTAGTTGACAGATTCATCCGGCCGTAGATAAAATCAACAAAGTGACAACCGGAAAACAAGCAATGTGTGAGTATACGCCGTGACCCATGGAGAACTAGCATTGAGTGGGTATAAACCATGGCTAATGAAATGCAACTACTGCGTAGATGAAGAGGCGTGGCCATAGGAGTCACGTGGGAATTTTAAGACTATATAAGGTCTAGAATTTTGGGTGAAGTCGGTTCCCGCTTGCTGTTCCGACACTCGACGACTTTTTGTTTGTGCAAACTCATTCTGACCGCTCTCCTACTACACATAAGCGTCAACGTCGAAGAATAAGGATATAAAATCATATTCATATATATATATACACGAGTTCATTGTTGTTTGTCAAGATTCAGCGATAGTATACAACTGTAGAAGCTTCTGATCAGCCAATTATCATCATGTGTAGATTTGGATTTCAATGGTACCATGTTCATCCCTTTCGACAAAAATGGGCTCATATAAACACTCTTAGACGATGCAGCTTTCAGGAAGGAGACGCGTTCTGTCTGTGAGATATTCTTTGGTTCGAAAGGATCAAATCAATACCAGAAAATCTCAGAAGAGCAGCAAACAATGGGAAGATTCTGGAGGAAACAGACATAAAAGTACCTCTATCCACAATAAAATGAGTATTATATCGATATAACTTAGATCGACGTATTTTGTTTAGCAGTATAAAGCTGGAAATTTCCCAGTTAGAAACCAAAATTATTTTTCTTTTTTCTTCTGGTTGTCCATAAGCCAAAACTAAAAAATTTAACATGCTTTGTTTACATTGGTTCGACAGACAATTTCTACCTTAGGCCAAAAAACATTAACCTTTCAAAAGCATTTATTAACTTATATTTTAATCAAGAAAAAAATCTAGACTTCTGGGCTCCCGAAATGTTTTGTGAAATCCCCACTTCAGGTACTTTAATTAGATGTATGTCATCGTAATACTCAAGGATGGCGAGATCAATTATTACAATTTTGGGGGTTAGTGTATGGTTAGTAATTGGAACCAAGACCACAGTTCTTTAATTTAACGGCATATCAACCTTCGTGGGTTACCAAAGTCATAGCCATCTTTGAAGAAGGATAGAAGGGATTCTATTTAACCCATAGCAGGCGGAAAAGGGGGGTTCATACCTTTCCCAAAATTATTAGTCTGAAACTGGACGTAATTGCGTGACTGGAGATCGAACTCGTTTAGCTACGAGGCCGCAGTTCAAAACGTTAGCCATTACGCCACGAGGATTCCCAACTTTTTAGTAAGGATTAATTTCATGATATAAGTATAAGGATATTCAGAATGTAATTATATTTTACCAGAGAGAATTTAAAAACAAATGTAAGTTAAATCTTAGATATTAAGGGTGTTCGAAAAGTAATAACGTTTATTGATTTTTGTTCGTTGCAATTTAAATGTTTAAGATGGCCCGTTTAAGATATGTATATTCTGCGCTCTCTATTCTATTTAAAAGAAAATAAGCTTCTAATCTAAAAACAACTTCTTATTTTTAAAAATAATAAAATTTTGATATATTGGTACGGTAAAAAAAAACTTTTAATAAAAAAAATTGTATTTTCATTTTAAAAAATTAATTTCATTTTTAAAAAATATGGATAAAATCTTGGTATCTTTGGTTCAGAAAAAAATAACTTTTATTGAAAATTAACTTTTATTTTAAAAATTGTAAAATCTTTGAATCTTTGGTTTAGTAAAACAAATTAACTTTTATTAAGAAATTAAGTTTTTATTTAAAAAAGATAAATCATGAAATCATTGTACTTTTGGTTTTAGTCCAGATTAAAAGAGTGTAAATCGATCAAAGCCACCCCGTTTACCAAAACTTTTCTGGTTGCCCACTGATACCTGCATCGGAAAAATAAGGTGTAGAGAAATCGGCTTTGGGATACCCTTATTGCGCTCTTAAATTGGACTATCAAAAATATAATAATTTTTATTTAAAAAACAAAACTTTTAATGAAAAAATCTTGGTATATTGGTTTAGAAAAAAATACTTTTCTAGAATTTTTTAAAATTTACTTTTTATTTTCAGGAAATTTTTTTTCAAGAAATTGACTTTTTATTTAAAATCTTAGTAGCTTTAGTTTAGAAAAAAGTAACTTTTTATCAAAAATAGTTAACTTTTTATTTTAAAAAGTTAACATCTTATTAAAAAGAAATTAACGTTTTATTACAAAAAATAATAAAATCTTGATATGTTTGGTTAATTAAAAAGACATTTCTTTTTGAAAAAAATCAACGTTTTATCTAAAAAATAAAATCTTGGAATATTTTCTTTAGTAAGAAGTTAATTTTGATAAAAAATAAATGTTGGTGTACTGATGAGCGATAATGTGTAATATTGACAAATTTTTTGTTAAACCTTTTCTACTTATCGGAGTGCAATTTGTAAGTCACTGGACAAATTAGACAAACAAAATGCGGTCAATATATTCGTGCCTTTTCACCTTGTGACCAAAGGGCATAAAAAAGAAAAGAAAAAAAAAACAGAGAAAGAATAACTTTAGCAAATAAGAAAGTGTAACTAACACACTAATAACAAATAGGATAAGGTTAAGAGAGATTATCAACGCAAAGAGGATAAAGGGATCAAATGAGGGAAAGGATCTGGAAGGGGAAGAAGGGATATAATTTGACACATATTCAAATACACTGGTTCTCAAACCCTTTTTTTACCCCATGCATCGTTTTCATCATATGTCAGAACATTATTCCCACACCCCACCCCAAGATTGTCTGACACAAAAAGTGCTTTACAAACACTATGCATAAGATATTGAAAATCTTCTTTTTTTCCATATTAATACATAAAAACTTGCTTGGATTATTTTTATAGAGGAGTTTTATCAAATTTAATGGCAATAGAAAATTTTGATGAATTTTGTAACTTAAATCCAGTTCAAGAGAATATTTTGCAGTGTCCGAAAGGCTATTAATGCATGGTCCCAATCTTCTCCCATAAGTTTTTAGATTCTCACCAACCGGGAATTAAACCACCCCCACTCCACAGCTCCGTTGAAATCCCTATTTTAAAATATACATATATAATCAAAGTTGTCGTTCGCTAAGATTAGCTTAGTTTGACACGAGGCCAGAAGTATTGGTCTCACAGTGAGAAGAGAACTCACTAACAATGGTGTACTAACCTAACTAGCTAATTATTATACGATGAAAGGCAATGGGAATGCAATTGCTAGCTTCTTTTACGATTTTATAATTGATGGACACACAAATTAAACATTTCGAAAAGGTAGTTCTCAAATCATTTTCCCCTATGAATTCTGTAGTGATATTCAACTATGGTTGTGTGTAATTTGCCAGGGAAGAAAATGGAACAGATACTTAGCCATACTACTTGGTATATACAAATAGAGGGCATTAAACTGGGCGTGTCGGGTGATGTAATGGTTTGCAAGCTGGACTAACAAACCTTCACGAGTGGGTTGAAGTCTCATTGGGTGCCCCATTCACATGGCCTTGTGCTCCATCTGAGCAAAAAAGATTAGTAAATTACAAGGAAGCATTGAAGTACAGAATTTCGCCTTGTGACACATTTTGCCCCCGCGGAATGTTAAATTAAAAGAAACCATTGAACTACAGACTTGAAACAGAATAATTTACTTGGTAACATCATAACGCACTCTTTTTGTCATATGTTAGAATATAATTCCTCCTTCCCGCTTTTCAATGTTGTTTAACTCAAAAGGTCCTTTTTAAATACACTTCATAAAATACTGAAAATCTTTTATTTTTTCTACACTTGTACATAACATTTACTTGGTTTATTTTTATAGTGGAGTTTTAAAAATTTGTTATATAATAACCGAGGGATTTCGGTTCATGCCTTTGAGTTTAGTTAGGCTGAGAACCTTTCGGCTCAGCACATGGGTTAGTTGGGTGCAACATTGAGGCAGGTGTTAACGCGGGTGCGCACGGGCGGATGGAGGTGTCACTCAGATGTCACAATACTCAGAGACAAAACGGGTGACGGAGTACGAGTGACATCACGCACCGGAAGCGCGCGGAGGTTTGTGTGAGAATCTGAAGAAAGTCAGAGTTGAAAATTAGACGCCAAACGAGAAGGATCGACTTTTGGATCTCGCAGACGCGAGGCGAACTTGCGCCCTATGAGGGCCGCAAGAGACGCGTTGCCAAATGAATAAGACAGCATAGAAGATTGTGTCTCTCCTCCTTACGTTGAAACCTTTAACTCAAAGTTAATAAAAAGGTTTCGTACCTGAACAAGAAGTCGTTACGTGTTTTCGAATTCCGAGATTCCTACGTTCTTTATATGTTCTATAGTAATGAACATTATATGTCCATTTCGCACATACCGTTAATTGCGAATATGGTACAAATTTAATTGCATTAAATGTAGAGTTCCTGAGGAGTAGTGGCTAACATGATCAACTGCGACATCGCTGTAAGCAAATTCGAACTCAAGTCACACTATTGTTTTCACTTTCGAAGTAATACCCTTTGGAAAAGTATGAAACAAGGGACCCCCCACCTCTAAATATAGATTAAATAGAACCTCTACTGTTCTTCTATAAGGATGAATTTGGCGTTCGATAACCATGAAGGTTTATATTCCATTAAACAAACAAGAATAGCTATTGATTTTTATGGGTTTTATAAAAATACCGCAATGACCACTGAACCATCTAATGGTGAGGCTCCAGCTCTGGAGGATGTAGAGTACTCCTTCATGGCCATTACTCCCAGATCCACGCTGAACCGGAGTGGTAATAACTTTTAGGTCCTATCTACGAACCAAATAGATCTCTTTAACCATTTAACTGTGTGCAAATAAATGACTGTTGTGAAACTGAATTTTTAGTATTACATAGTAATAGTTGTAATTGTCTTTTAATTGGAATCATTTTGATTATCATTAATCAGAGAATTAATTCTTTTTATTCCTCATCTTGGTAGTTTTTGTGTTGTTTCTTCTTTCACTACGTTTCGGCCAAATTTCACCTCTGACCTTTTTCAGGTGATTTACCGCGACCTCGGATAGGAATGCTGAGTCTTGTAACCGTATCCCCAGTAATTACTGCCTTCCATAGTTGTTGTCTATCGACCAAGTAAACCTCTGGCCGGCTTGGGTAGGATTTGAAACCGCTATCTTCTGACAATGCCCACCTGGAACCGTAGAGACTCAACGCCTCTATCCGCTGCGCCACGGGCCCCGAAGGGCGATCAAGGATGGATTTTTTGGTCTTATAAATCCAATTATTTGTTTTCCTTATCTGGTCTTCCATAGTAAATCACCAGAAGAAGGCCAGAGGTGAAATTTGGCCGAAACGTAGTGAAAGAAGAAACAACACAAAAACGACCAAGATGAGGACAAAAAGTCCGCAATAAAAAAATAGTTATAGTTGAAACCATTTAACTATGTGCAAACAAATGAGCTCTGGCTCATTTAGAATTATTACCAACAAACTATTTGTCATCAAATATTATATATATAAACAGGATTTAGCATTAGACATCCTAAGACCCCACGCAACCAAAAAGCGTCCTGGATATGATAATCATCCATCTTAGGTTGAGGCTTAGGAGAAGGTGGAGTATAACTTCATTGGCATTACTCCCAGATCCACTCTGACTTGGAGTGGTAGTACCTGTTAGGATCCAATCTATGGTTAAAAAAAACTGTTGAATCCTTTACTTTACTGGAAAGCATGTGACTGTGTGCCAATAAATAATCTCGGGCTTGTTATGAAAATAAAGTTACGTGCAAACTATTCAAGGGGTGTAATGGTTAAAGGGCTGGACTGTGTAGTAAGCGAGTTCGAACTCCTA
This sequence comes from Sepioteuthis lessoniana, assembly GCA_963585895.1. Taxonomy (NCBI): domain Eukaryota; kingdom Metazoa; phylum Mollusca; class Cephalopoda; order Myopsida; family Loliginidae; genus Sepioteuthis; species Sepioteuthis lessoniana. The sequence continues at coordinate 13,974 of CAUZXS010002676.1, forward strand.
TCGCGCTATTGCGTTCACTTTCGGACAAATACCCTAGGGAAAAGTACGAGCCTCCAAATCCTCCTACCAATGGGTTAAATAGCATCACTGCTGTTCTTCCTGAAGGATGGCTTTGACATTAAATACGCCAGTAAACAAAGAAACCAAGCCAAACTATTCACTTGAAAACCATTTATAAACAGAATTTGGCATTAAATTAAATTCTGGCATTAAATAACAATAAAGGGTTGATATACTAATAACTCAAAAACGACAGAACGAGTTTTTATAAAAATGTATATGAATATCCACTGTGAAGGGAGACAGTAATTTTAGAGGGTCGACTGTCATAAAATGTCGTACGTGGTGTAGAAATAAATAAATCATAAATATATTAACAGAAAGAGGTGGATTAGAGAGAGAGAGAGAGAGAGAAAGAGAACTAAACTGAATTGTTTGAAATAGAACTGTTTGTATGTATAAAAAGGATTTGGCATTAAATAGTCAACAATGGTTGACGTGCCATAAAACCAAACCAAACTAAACATACAAACTTTTTATCAAAATGACTTAATTTGGCGTGAAATGACCCGAAAAGGTTGATAAGCCGTAAAACAAAACAACCAAACGACACCAAACCTAATACAAATAATTTGCACACAGTTATATATCGCACTAGTGCATTCACTTTCGGACTAATACCCTCGGAAAAAATATAAAACCCCTTATCCACCCAGCTATGGTTTAAGTAGAACTACTCTTCCTCTACAAGGATGACTTTGGCATAAAATAACCCACAAAGGTTGATATGTCATTAAAATACAAAGAAACACTTCTATGGTAACAAATGATTAATAATAACCTTAGTAAACAATTATATGTTCAAGTAACTATTCTTAATACAAATAATTTACAATTGATTGGTAAGAAGTATACCTGTCGAAAACAAATAATTTTCAAATAAATTCATTTAGCCCATAAATGGGTCCCAAACAAGTACAACCACTGCAGATCAGAGAAGATCTGAGAGTGATGGCAATAAAGGAACACTCCATAATCCTTAAAGCTCCAGGACTCGAGTCTCATCATCAGATACAATTTAATTTCCTACCCAGGACACTAGTTCAATTTGACCCATAGACAGGATCCTAACAGGTACTACCGCTCCGGATAAGAGAGAACCTGGAAGAAATGGCAGTAAAGAGGACAACCACACTCCCCAGAGCTCCATAAATGGAGTCTCACCATCAGATGGTTAATTCCCATACACAGGACACCCCTTTTTGGGAGGGGAGTCTCAACTCTCTGCCGTGGATACTGCTAGCTTATTCTTAGCCTTGCCGACCAGGCGTTTACTAATGTTGTATTGGTTACGACTCATAACACCTCTACAATTCTTATTTGATATATTAAGTTTCATTTATTCTTATAACTTAACAAGATACAAAAAAAGTGAGGCTTATACGTTTATTATTGGTTGGTTGTTTGGGTTTTATGGCATATCAACCCCGGTAGGTTATTCAATGCCAAATCCAGTTTAAACACACACACACACACACACACACACACACACACACACACACATATATATATATATATATATATATATATATATATATATAAGAGATGTATGATTTGTAAACGAATAGTTCGTAAGTAATATTTTAAACAAGCCAGAGATCTTTTATTTGCACACAGTTAAATAGTTTCAACTATTGCGATATAACACCAACAATTCAATTTAACATCAGTCATTTATTTGCACACAGTCAAATGGTTTCAAGTTTATAAATAATTGAATAGTTCTATAGGGCCGATAGATGGGACCCTAACGGGTACTACCACTCCGGGCCAGAGTAGATCTGTGTGTGATGGCAATGAAGGAGTACTACATAATCCCTAAAGCTCCTGGAATTGAGTCTCACCATCAAATGTAGTTTAATCTTATACCCAGGACACTAGTTCTATTTGACCCATAAATTGGACCCAAATAGGCACAATCACTCCGGGCCAGAGTGGACTTGAGAGTAATGGCAATGAAGGGGGACTCCACAATCCCCAAAGCTCCAGAACTGGAGCCTTACCATCTGATGTAATTTTGTGTTATACTCAGGACACTCGTTCTATTTGACCCATAAATTTAACTTTACTAACTACTGTCACTCCTGGTCACAGAGGACCTGAGAGCAATGGAATTGAAGGAGTGCTCCACATTCCCAAAGGCTCCAAGACTGGACCCTCAACATCAGATGCACTTTAGTGTCATATCCAGGGCTCTCTTTAGTGGAAGCGGAGGTCTTACTTCTCTTCAGAAATGCAGTCGGCGTATTCTACAGCCCCAGCCGACTAGGCTGGAACACAATAATGGATAGAGTAAGTTTTCATTTACAAAACCCAGCTCGCATTTACGCTAATGATAAACAAGAACTTTGTAAACATCAGCAGCGGGTACGGACCATTTTTTCACATCAGCCACGAGGACATCGCAGTTAAAAAAAATGTAGTCCCTCTTTCATCGATTCGATTCCCGCGGATTAACTGGGTAAGATACTCTTCATTTTCTTGATTGACAACAGTGTCGAACGAGGCTAGTCTCTCACATCGATGTCAGCACCACAGAAACACCTTACCCACCGACTAACCGTGTTCATATCTCCTACTGGCTTTCCGCAAATGTTCAGTAAGCTCTAATCAGTAGAAAGGATTTCAATGACACACCTCAGCTTTCATGTGAAACATTTTTCCGGACTGTCTTTTAATTGCTCTGTGTAAGAAAGTAAAAAAAAAAAAAAGAACGTTGTTCGCGGGAAAATTTAACATCTACTACCATACCACCAACATTCACCTCTGAGATCGTGGAAGAATATACACAAAAATAAAGGAATTGCTTTCAGATGCACCCTCTTAAATACGCAGTAAGCAATCTCTTGTGCATTGTTACTGAAAAGGCAAAACCAACAGAAAAATTGCTCTATCCGAAGGTGTTATTGGGTTCTTTCTATTTGTAGTCGTTTCCGAGGAAAGAAATGGATTTTGATTTCGGACCGAATGTCTTACGAGTACGGAGAACATCGCGGGTGAAATGCACAGTTAAATGATGCTGACGATATGAAAAATATTGTAGCTGAAAACTTGCTCGACTCAACTGTGTTATTGTGCTCCCTAAATGTACTTACCCAACTCCTCCACTACATGCAGTAAGTGACACAAGGTCAATGTTTAAGTGGAATACAACCGTATTGAATTCAGAGTTTTCCTTCTTCTAGATGGGTTGCCTTACTAATGATAAAGAGCATAGTCTATCCTACTATTTATTCATAGTTGAGAGGAGAACAGATGGAGTCATACTTTTCCCAAGGATTTGAACAGGATTTCCCACAATGATAAACATTATGTTTAGCTTCCTTTGTCTATTCTAGTTTCTCTGAAAATAAATTGGAGGCTTTAAGTTCAGGGTATCCTTCGTATTCATATATTTACGAAAATAACAGAATTTTTATATATTTATTTATTCATTTTATAGTTTATTGGGGTTGATCAAACTGACGCTACACATTGAATGTACCGACCTAGCCCATATAAGAAAAACCTTCTATAGTGCTAACAATACGAAGGAACTGTTCCAAAACACTGAAATAAATGTGATATCATTTCTAAAAACAGTGAAGTTATCCACAAAAATCTAAAGAAATTTACAATAAGACCAAATTACTTCTATAAACCCTTTCTTTACTTGATATATTCTAACTAAATGATCCCTTCCCCAACTTATTTCACAGTTTGTTTTTTAATGATCATGATTCCCTACAAATAAACTCCTAATAAAATTTAAAAAAACAAATAACCAAATAATTATCTAAAGTTTATCATTAATTCCTAAGACCTCTCCTTTGAATTTCTTTTCAAACTTATTTTCTTTAACTTAATTCGGCATTAAATGACCGATAGGTTTGATATGCCGTAAAACAAAACAAACAAACATACACTTTGATCAGATAAATTAAAAGAACGAAACGTCTGTTTAAAATTCAAATGGCGAATTTTATTGTCTGATTCTTGGTAAGAATGAGTAAAAAAAATAAATTAATTAAAAAGTCTACCCGCCAGGCAGAAAGCTTTTGATAAAAATGATGTACAGAAAGATAAGAGATTATAAAAAGAATAAAAATTAAAAAAGGCCACGAAAATTAATGATCAACAACAAAAAAAAATGATCGACATTATCGTCTGTCAGCTCCCATTTTTATCGCATTATATTTATTCAGCTTTAGCCGTAAGCAGGTAAATATTTTACCTTACCGAAACGCTATAATTATACAACTATTTTGTACATTTGTAACTTTTTTGCAAAGACTCTTTTCTTTCTTTATCTTCATTCTTTCTAATGTCTAATTTCTACCACTGAAAGTAGGGACAAGTCCGTTCATTTTTTTTTTCTTTTTATACTAACAACTACAGAATTACGCTTGAACTAGAGTAATTACCCTTTTTGACCAACAAAACGCTAGAGTCGATAAGTATGGAATATTACAAAACAGAATGAAATAAAATGTTATTTTTTATTTATTCATTTACTTTTCCCATATAGTCAACCAATTTTAAGTAATTATATGTATGGCAAAATACAAAAGCCCAGCATAAGCGTACATATATGTGTAGTTCTCAAAAGGTGTCTGCTATTAGTTAGCAAATTAGTTTCTCAGGACATTTCCAGAGAATTTTAATAACCCTATCGATGCGGCTTAGAATACGCTGCATCCCCAACCAAAAAAGGGGTGCCCTGGGTATAGTACTAAACAGTATCTGATGGTAAGGCTCCGGATTTGGGGAGCGTAAAGTACCCCTTCATTGTCATTATACCCAGGTCCTCTCTAACTCGGACAGGTAACATCCGTTCGGGTTTCCTCTATGGATCAAATAGATCTGTTCGAAAATAATTCATATTCCATGACAATGTGCAATAAAATATAAAACTCTTTAGAAAATAACTTTAAAAAAAATGCGAATATGAACGTACAATAAATCCGATTTCATAACCTCGAGGCATAAAATAACCTTAGACGGGTTGATATGCCATTAAAATCAATCAATCAATCAGGGATTTCTATTCTCCTTGAGAGACTCTTTATTGTTGTCTTGTACCTGATAATGCGTTACTTAATACATAAAGTAGCCCATTCGGCTGTAGTTGGAGGATACACCAATTGCATCTGTGCAGAAGAATAAAAAAACACCTTCCCTAAAGAGCGTCCTGGTATGACAATAAACTGCATCTGATGAGGAGGCTCCAGTCCTGGAGCTTTGGAGAATATGGAGAACCTATTCATGGCAATTACTAACAGTTCCACTCTAACCCGAAGTGATAGTACCCGTTAGTGTCCCATCTATGGTTCAAGAAGAAATTGTCAACTCATTTGCTATACTTAAAACTATTTAACTGCTTGCAAATAAATGATTAATATTTAATTAAATTATTGGTATTTGATAGAATTAGTATAAAAAAACAAGCAACGCTTGAAATGCCCCAACTGTGTGAAAATGAATGAATGATGTTGACTAAAATTACCGATGCTGAATAGCAATACTTGAAACCATTTAATTGTGTGCAAACAAATCAGGTCTGGGTTGCTTTATAATAATGTTACCTACAAATTGTTTATTTACAAATCATAGATATATATATATATATATATATATATATATATATATATATATATATATACGCACACACACACACACACACACACATATATATATATATAAACAGGATTTGACATTAAAAGCTGTAAAACACAACCAATAATAATAATATATAAGATGTCTACAGAAGAAATTGATAGTTTTAAAAATAATTCAATATATTGGCAATAACGATACACAGCTTTGTAAGAAAATAATACAAGTTTATCATTAAGGCTTTCGACAGCACCATATGTTCCATTGTCAGTCAGTTTCAAAAACTATAGCCATTGAGAAGGCATTTTGAGTATTTTACTTAAACTAAATGAATTCTGTTATTGTCGTGAAATTTGATTTCGAGAAAACAGGACACATTTTTTATGATCTGTACAAAAAATGTGAAACAACATATTTTTTATGTAAAAGTAACAATTTACCCAACCCCTCGGCCACGGGCAGAATGCGATACAAGGTCAATTCTCAAACAGCAGGTTCAAATACAGAGTTTTTCCTTCTCTTTGACTGGTTACCTTAACAAGGCGAAAGTAAACAGTGTGTCCTACCATTTACCTGTTACTATTGGGAGAAGATGATTCATGCCATCTCCAAAGACACCAGCACGAAGTAAAACCCAAACGGCTTCGTCCATGATTTGAACTCAGGTCGCCAATTCCATTTCCGATAAAAATAACCATTATACTAAATGTGCTATTAAGTTTGTAGGTAGAACGAGTCTTTCCTGAATAATTTTCTTCACAAAAGCTCTGTCTCCACGTGCATGGGTACTCCTATGGATACTAGTTTCATCCAATTCTAATTCTGAATCAAATTGACCTTCCTGGTCCATTTTAAGCTAAAATGTCCTGGAAAACCTCTGGGGTGGAACAGGGCGTGGGAGACCCTCAATAAACACCATTAAAACTTCTTTGGGTGAAAAGAGTTCACATGACAAATTTTACTGAGATTAGCCCATTAGCCTTGGAGTTCATTAATAACGAGCACACAAGAACACAATTGAGTGACCGGATCCATTCTGCGACGATAACCACGAGGCGAAGATCGCCTCTATTCCTTTATGTAAAAGCAAAAGTTGTGGAAGAAAATTAATATCTGTAAAACGCCCTATGAGCGGGACTGTATCCCTTGCAGAAATGTAAAGCACCCACCCAAAAAAAGAGGTATTCCAAGTATGACACTAAACTTCATCTGATGGTGAGGCTCCAGTTCTAGATATCTTTGTAGTGTGGAGTACCTTTTTATTGCCACTATTCCCAGGTTCACTCTGACCAGGAGGGGTTATACCTTTTAAGGTCTCATCTATGGGTCAGATATTTCTGCTTAAAGATTATTCGAATTCGACAGGACCGTGTGCAAAAAAAGCCTCTTAAAAACAACAAAAAAAAAATGTAAATATAAACGTACAATAGATACGATTCCACGGTCTTTTGGCATAAAATAACCCTAGAAGAATTGTCATGCCGTTAAAATTAATTAATCAATCAATATTTGAAAAATGTTTGGAGCGTGTTCGTGCGAGTTACCTTCACAACCTACGACAAACAAGAAGGGCAGGTTATATATTCCTCGTCTGACTGTTTGGAAAGTTCTGAGGAAATACTTGAAAACGATTCCTTAGAAACTACAGTTATTGAAAAGTCCGTGACAAAGTTTGTTAACAGTTTACATTCGTTTCAATATTTGTCACAGGATGAAAAAGTCTAATTTTAAAAACTCTGACGTAACAAATGATCTTTTTAATACAAAACATTCAAATTTTTCGTTGATTAGGAATGTATAATTAGGCACTGTACTCAAAGCATTGTATACACCAAGAACAGGATGTAACGCAAGGTCAATTTTTAAGCGGTCTACAATTGGTTCGAATACAACATTTTTCTTCTTACAGGCAGGTTGCTATCCCATGATTAAAGAGATCAGTCTGTCCGACTATTTATCCATATCTCGGTGGGAGAATAGTTGTGTTCATACCTTTCTCAATTGAATTAGCTCTATATGAAATGATAACAGCCTCACCCAGGGTTTGAACTCGGGTCACCGACTTCATAACCGTTACGCCATGACCGCACTTAGGACATTGCAACTTTCGTAGCTGTCATTGTAAGACTCATATATCTCTTATTGATATAACTTTGTAATTATTCTCGATGATCTGACTAAAACGTAAATAATTCATGGCTCTTCATGAGTACTTATTAAATAACTTAAAGGATATAATCTATTAATATATTGACCCCAATACATACATACACACACACACACGCACACACTCTCTCTCTCTCTCTCTCTCTCTCTCTCTCTCTCTCACACACACACACACACACACAGGTATATATATATACTTTTAGTAATTTACTAGGTTTTTTGCTTGGATGTGGCACAAGGCCATATGAAAGGAGCCAACAAAAAAGAAACAAATTATTTACACACACACACACACACACATATATATATAAATATATATGTGTGTGTGTGTGTGTGTGTGTGTGTGTGTGTGTGTGTGTGTGTTTCGGCAGCAGATTCTCATGTGGGCATATTTTGTTGAAAATAACAGACAAGAATCGGTTGTTTAGCTTTTATAATTCTTTTCTTGTTTTTGAGCGAGATACCACTGCTGTTTTCAAAGGTGGTTTAAAAACTATCCAAAATCTCTGTTGGTTTACCTCGAGTAGGGCTACTTTTGACCATCTTCGACAATATTTAAAAGTCCTTTCATCATAGTTGCGACATCTTATTTGCCAACAAAAACGATTAGCAAAAGGTTAAACACTAAACCTTTGTCCGTTATTTTCAACGATATATATATATACACACACACACACACACACACACACACACACACACACACACACACACACACACATATATATATATTCAATATCAATAGTTTCAGAGAGAGTAAAAATAACATCTTGATTACACCCATGAAAATAACCAATGATGGTGAAAAGTTCATGGGGGGGATTTTGGAGAATTTTTAAATACAATTGAAGCATTTGTAATAAAATTTAGTTTGAAAAAAACGAAAGAAATCAATAAAAAAAATCATTCAAAGACTCTTGTCTGTGAAATCTAACGAGATACGTTTAATATAGATAGTATAGATATGCAGTATAATGCATACAGTATGATATATATAATTGAAGCTAAAACATTTTTAAATAAAAATGCAATTATCTTTAAAACTGATACCAGGATACTAGGATGTTATGATTGTTAGTGGAACATTATACAATTAAAATAGATATGATTAGGTACATAAATAAATAGATCCCAAATATTTTTTTTACATAAAAGTCTAATTTTTTTTCGAAATCAAAGCTACCACGATTTTATTATTTCTAGTGGAACATTATGCAATCAAAACGGATATTATTAGATATTATTTATTACCAAATAGTATAACAGTGAAGCTCTGAAACCGATGAAAAGTTAACTATTTTTTGAAAATAAATTTACAATATAGAATGAAATACGCTTTTTGGACTCCTACGTATTCATATTTTTATCTATTATTTATCAATGTATATATATATATATATATATATATATATATATATATATATATATATATATATATATATATATATATTATAACAGCATTGGTTGTCATTATCTCACTTCGTGGGTTTGTGACAAACCAAATTAGAGAGTGTTCAATATCTGTGATAGAGCTATTATATAATAATAATAATAATAATAATAATAATAATAATAATAATAATTAAATATATATTAGTTTTTGTTAGCATAGAAGGTTATCTGCGACCTCAGGTTTCATCAGGTTTTATAAACGACAATCCATTTTGTTATCATACACAGACATTATATATATATATATATATATATATATATATATATATATATATATATATTCTTTTTTTATTTTTGAATCTATTTCTGTAACTCTGGCAGCGTGAGAAAAAAGCAGAGGAGGCAATTTGTAGATAAAAAATATTACACAAACAGATATCTAGAAAAAAATTAAATAAAGATAGAAAAGACTAAAGATATCCGTACTGTTTGAAAATAATCATCTACACCGCAATGTCTTGCCAAAAACAAAAAAAAATACGCTTTGTTCCGAAATCTCGGCACATATTGGTCTGTATATGTGGTAATTACAGTAACCAAATTATATTACCAACCGTATATACTCGAGTAATGAACGACTTCGTGTACTAAACCCCCAAACTTTTAGCCACAAAATATTTTTTTATATGATATTGCGTGTATTGAACGATCCCTCCTGGGTTTTCATACACCAAAACAAAATTGTATGCCCCAATATTGTTTTAAATAAACCTAGCTTTTGGCTATGATGACCTTCAAAAATATTACTACAAAATCCAGTGATCTGAAGAGAAAACATTCAAACACTTAAACATATTTTCAAAACTATTCGCAGGTGTGAATAAATAGTGAACAATGTTAAGTAGAATTATTTCTATCTTAATCAATAGTCTTTGTTTAGGTTATAGGCTATGTGGAAACACTTGCTGGAGAAGCAGGGACCAACTCATAAGAGATGTACTCTTATGGACCCCCACACATGGCCGTGCAAAAGCAGGACGACCAGTACGAACATACATTCAGCAGCTATTCGAGGATACGGGATGTTGTCCTGAAGACCTGCCTAGGGCGATGAACGATAGAGAGGAGTGGCGAGAGAGGGTCAGGGATATCCGTGCTACCAGCACGATATGATGATGATGATGTATAGAAACAAGATAAGCTTCGATGTTTCAAAAATATATCTCGTGTAATGAACGAAACTCCTGACTTTTAAACTTAAATGTCGTTCGTTACATGAGTATATACAGTATACGTTTAATCTTTAGGGAATTGTGGAAACACTTTGGGTCAAAGTTAAGACAAGATTATGTATAGAAACAAGATAAGCTTCGATGTTTCAAAAATATATCTCGTGTAATGAACGAAACTCCTGACTTTTAAACTTAAATGTCGTTCGTTACATGAGTATATACAGTATACGTTTAATCTTTAGGGAATTGTGGAAACACTTTGGGTCAAAGTTAAGACAAGATTATGTATAGAAACAAGATAAGCTTCGATGTTTCAAAAATATATCTCGTGTAATGAACGAAACTCCTGATTTTTAAACTTAAATGTCGTTCGTTACATGAGTATATACAGTATACGTTTAATCTTTAGGAAATTCTAAACATATATCAAAGGTGTTTTAATTTCATCATCAACCAATGTATATCTCTCAATAAATATCACTTTGTATTAAACCAAATATTATGACTAAAATATAAAAATTAAACATTTATCGACTGCCGCCTTGTGATTGCCGAGCTAGTTGACGAACTTTTTTTTTTAATTTTGTAAAATTGTTTTCTATTTTATTAATTACACAAGATTTTAAAACAATGCAATGATCTTTAACTGAAACATCTTAAATTTGATGCATTCCTTTTTTTATCAACATGATAGGAAATCTTTAAAGAATTCTGTTCCTTTAGACGAAAGATATGGGAAATATGAATGCGACAACAAATGACGCCAGAATCACTTTTTTCTTTTTTGCTTAAATAAAAAAAAAAATTAAATCTTATAAAATGAAGTCTTACTTGATGAAAACTTGTTTAAATGAGAATCAATAACAATGGATCTTATGCTATTATTTTGTATGTTTTTCATATATGCTTATCTTGTTTCATTCTTAAAGACAAAAGAATAAAAGGAACATTATTAAAGTTTCTGTTACGGCGGAGAAATCTATTGAAAACCGCGCGAACGGTAAATTTCTTATATCACAAAGAATCTTTTCGATATTTTATTTCAAATGAATTTGTGTAGAATCGATATTTCGTACTTGCGGCAAATTTGTCTGTCTTTTTCTTGGTTTCTCAATTCAGTTTTATTTGTCATTTAAATTAGTCGTAAGCTGAGAAGTATTTATGTGTAAATATTAATGAGTACTCAATAGAATGATACATAAGATTATATTCTATATTCACAACCACACACACACGCGCATATATATATATATATATATATATATATATATATATATATATATATATATATATATGTGTGTGTGTGTGTGTGTGTGTGTGTCTGTGTGGCTAATATGCAAGACTGCGACATACAAGTGAGTTCGAACTCCAGTCGCATTATATTACGTTCACTTTCGGACTAATGCCCTCGAGAAAGGTATGAACCCCTTTATCCTCCAGCTATGAACTAAATTGTTTTTACTAATCTTATTCTTCAAGGATAGCTTTGGCATTAAATATCCCACAAAGGGTGATATGCCATTAAACAAAGAAAGAGAAACAAATGTATGCATGCACACACACACATACACACACACACACACATATATATATATATATATATGTGTGCGTGTGTATATATATATATATATTTATATGCTGAGTCGGCGGATGTTGTTGAGGACGACCTGAAGGCTCCCTTTTCAATAGCTTCTGCACCGAAGTGTTGGAGAGGGGGCTACTCCTTTCCCTGGATATACATACCTTGCATTACTACAAGGGGTGCCCGTGGTGTAGTCGTTATCGTCGTAGGAAATGAACACGGCGACTCGAGTTCAAATCCTGGACGAGACTGATTGCATTTCACATAGCACTAATACCCTTGGGAAAGGTATGAATCCAATTATTCTCCCTCCAGCTATGGGTAAATAGTAGGACAGACTAGGTTCTTCAGCCTTGGTTAGGCAACTAGTCTAGGAGAAGGAAAACTCTGAATTCAAACTTGTTAAACTCGGCTTAAAAATTGACCTTGTGTCATATCCTGCCCGAGCGGAGGGGTTGGGTAAATAGTACCTTGCATTACAACAACATAAGTCTAAACCCTACACTATTTTCCTCGGATTATACACACACACACACACACACACACACACACACACACACACACACACACATACACATATAAATATATATATATATATATATATATATATATTTATATATTGTTGTTCGGATACCACTCTTTTGCTGTCTCATATCTCTCAATATCATGCATTATTTTATGGGGCTTCGAAAAAATATCATCATCAGATGGGAACAGTAAGGTAAGGCTATTCTCATCTGACAATCTAACGATAACATTTTCTTTTTATTTCTCCAAAAGAATTCATGAAACTGACAGTTAAGGGGCAATAAAACAGGTGGGAGTAAACATCCATTCATTTTAGGTTTATCCCATTCTATTGGCCGGAATTAAGTACTTACCGGATTTCTAGAAATTCACACACACACAAATACACAGACACTCACGCACACACAGGCACACACAAACACACACATTCATATATATATATATATATATATATATATATATATATATATATATATGAATATCCATTCATTTTAGGTTTATCGAACTCTACAGGCCGGAACTGAGCACTTACCTGATTTTTTGAAATTCAAAGACACACACACACACACACACACACATATATATATACATATAAAAGATTATAAAAACAACTTTGAATAAAATTTGAAGTACCGGCATATGTTTCATAAAGTTTGCGTTCTTAATCCGTTTATAAAGATAAGTTAATTTTGTGCTTTAAACATCAATACCTTTTTTAAATATTATTCGCAATCATATATATATATATATATATATATATATATATATATATATATATATATATATATATATAATGTCAATAGAGTCTATAGATATACTTTAAAGGAATTATCTAAATTGAGTGTTCAATGTAAAGTTTATAAAATGTAAAGTTTATAATATATGTAAACATGAATAAATAAGCTTATGCAGACCAAAATATTGAGAAACAAGAAAATCATTGATTATATTCCATTCTAAATTTATTTCACCCGACAAACGGGATAAATAAATTTTCTTGTTTCTCAATGATATATATATATATATATATATATATGTGTGTGTGTGTGTGTGTGTGTTAATTCTTTGTATTCTCCCTGATTTTAACATTGGTGTAATTTGGATTGTCCTGATTCTTCCTCCGATCTCTCGTAATCCCAGTTTCTTTTCCAAGCCCTTGGGAACCGTTCCCATAATTCAACAATTATTATCACCAACTTCTTTTTCCACGAATTTTTCACCTCTCGTAAGATCCGGGGATTTGGTGAGTAGTTCACTTTCTTTCATTTTCCCTTAGTGATCTGTTGAAACGACAAAATCCACCAGATGACAAGTCCTTTTTTTTATCCTTCTTCTTAATTAACACTAGGTCTGGTCTTTTGGCCTGGATTGTCTCATTCATTTTTAACTTAATGTCTTCAAGAATTTCATGCAGTTTATTTTCTGTGACAGATTCTTGTTTCTGCATAAACCATTTATCAGTATGATCAAATTTCAGAGTCTCACACAATCCCCAGTGAGTCATTTTTCCCACCCATTCATGTCTGTACTTGGCTTCCATTTGAGCCAGTTTGCTGCTTCCGCTTATTAGGTGATTAACTGTTACATCTCTCTCACCACATAATCTTCACTTGGTATTTGCGTATTATCAGTTTTTGCTTTGATATATTTAAACTTCATAGCATTATTTTTTGTTATTAACAGAGATTCAGTTCATCTCATCAGCTTTCCCTATTGTAACGATGTCCACGTAATTTCATACGTAATTTCTTAAATTTATCGCTTGAAGTATCCATACAATTCTTAACAGTAATATCTTTGCCTTCTTGTATTAGTGGTAGTTTTTGTTCATACCGTTTTTTTTTTTGCACGGGGAAGATTACAATTATTATTATTATTATTATTATTATTATTATTATTATTATTATTATTATCTCCCTCCTTTTGTGTTCTTCACACCAGCGTTAGCTCGAGGTATTTTACTGGAGTCTGGGCGACAGGAAGTCTCCTCAGGTCTCCGAGTCTCTTCTCAGTATTCTCACCGATCTTAACAATGCTGTTGTCTGTACTGTCTCGATTCGTCCTCCGATTTCCAACTATTCCAGTCCTCTTTCCAAGCTTTTGGGGATAGTTCCAAGTGCACCAATCACAATTGGTATCAGCGTCGCCATCATGTTCCACAGCTGTCTCAGTTCTCCGGCAAGGTCTAAGCATTAATATCTTTCTGTTTACTTTGATTTTCATTCTGTGGTCCTCTGGGATTGCAAAATTCACCATACGGCAGGTTCTTTATTTTTTAATTATCACTAGTTCTGGCCTCATGGCCGGGATCAGGTGGTTCGTTTGAATCTGAAAATCCCTGAGAATTTTTTGCGTCTCATTCTCTTGGTAAGATTCTGGTTCGTGCTAATACCATTTGGTAGCTAGGTCAAATTTAAATTTCTTCCATAATTCCCAGTGGATCACCGTCCCCACCTAATTGTGTCTAGTTTTATACTCCTTTCGCGCTAGTTTGCTATAATCGGTTACAATGTGATTAACTGTTTCATCTTTGTCACCAGATAGTCTACACTTGCTATTCAATCGCGCATTATCGATTTTGGCTTTAATGTAATTCGTCCTTATGGCGTTGTTTTGTGCTGTAATTTGAAGAGATCCAGTTTCTCTCTCAGGGTTTTCCTTTCTTAGCCATATCAGAGTCTTTTCTTTTGATATTTCTCCATTTTGTTCCTTGAAGTATCCATCCAGGTGTTTTCCTCTCATTTCTGTTTCTTACTTATAAGTGTTGTTCTGTTTATCCCTGCGTTGTCAGTGCTCTTACTGATCGTTGTAATTAGTCTTTCTTTGACGTTTTTAATGTTGTCTTCAAATTCTCGTATTGATGTATCCACGCAACCTTCATTGCTGGGAACTCCGCTTCTTTTTTTCATATCTTGACGCATACAGTCTGTCAATGTCATCACTCGGCTGTAAAGTCTTCCTTACGAGTATTTCCCAAGGGTTTTAACTCGGAGAGTTTCACAAAAGTCTTTTTAATTAACACAAGTCTGGTCTTTTGGCCTGGATTATGTCATTCATTTTTTGCTTAAAGTCCTCGAGAATTTCATGCAGTTTATTTTCTATGACAGATTCTTGTTTCTGCATAAATCACTTATCAGTATGATCAAATTTCAGAGTCTCACACAATCCCCTGTGTGTAATTTTCCCCACCCATTCATGTCTGTACTTGGCTTCCATTTGAGCCAGTTTGCTGCTCCCGCTTATTAGGTGATTAACTGTTACATCTCTCATACCACATAATCTTCACTTGGTATTTGCGTATTATCAATTTTTGCTTTAACTTTGACAAGTCCCTGCAGGTCACCAGGACTCTTCTCAGTATTCTTGCTGATTTGAATACTGCTATTGTCTTGATGGTCTCGATTCTTCCTCTGATCTTCAGGTCACCCAGTCTTTTTTTTCCAATTTTTTAGGACTATTTCAGAGGAACCAAATACAAGTGTCTGAACTATCAATCTCATATTCCACAGTTTTTTTAGTTATCCGGTAAAATCGAGATATTTGTCTATCTTTTCGATTTCTTTTGCTTTCACTTGGTCAATTGGAACTGTAAAATTCATGAGATGAAAAGTATTTTTTCTTGTTAATTAATACTATGTCTAGTCTTTTGGCTGCGTTTGGTTAATCCTGTTGTATCTTAAAATTCTACAAATGTAATGTGTCTCATTTTCTTTGAAAAATTCTGGTTTGTGCACATAGCATTATCAGTTCAGCCAAATCTCTTGGATATTCTTTCTTTCCCTCGTCTTTTTTCTCTTCTTTTTCTTTCTTTTTCTTTTTCTCTTCTTTTCTTTTTATCTTCTTTCTTTCTTTCTTTCATTCTTTTCTTCTTCTTTCTTTCTTTTCTTCTTTATTTCTTTCTTTTCTTCTTTTCTTCTTTTTTATTTCTTTCTTTTCTTCTTCTTTCTTTCTTTCTTTCTTTTCTTTTTCACTTCTTTTCTTTTTCTCTTCTTTCTTTCTTGCTTTCTTTCTTTTCTTCTTCTTTCTTTCTTTCTTTCTATCTTTTTCTTCTTTCTTTCTTTCTTTTTCTTTTTCTTTCTTTCTTTCTTTTCTTTCTTTCTTTTATTTCTTTCTTTATTTTTTCTTTCTTTTTCCTTTTCCTCTTCTTTTCTTTTATTCTTCTTCTGTTTCTTTTCTTTTTTTTTCTTTATTTGTTTCTTTTTCTTTTTCTCTTCTTTTCTTTTTCTCTTCCTTCTTTCTTTCTTTCTTTCTTTTCTTCTTTTCTTCTTTTTTATTTCTTTCTTTTCTTCTTCTTTCTTTCTTTCTTTCTTTTCTTTTTCACTTCTTTTCTTTTTCTCTTCTTTCTTTCTTGCTTTCTTTCTTTTCTTCTTCTTTCTTTCTTTCTTTCTTTCTATCTTTTTCTTCTTCTTTCTTTCTTTCTTTCTTTTTCTTTTTCTTTCTTTCTTTCTTTTCTTTCTTTCTTTTATTTCTTTCTTTATTTTTTCTTTCTTTTTCCTTTTCCTCTTCTTTTCTTTTATTCTTCTGTTTCTTTTCTTTTCTTTTTTTTCTTCTTTTTCCACTTCTTTCCTCTAGAATGTTTTGACAATTTTTTGGCTTTAATCATCTTTCATTCCGCTGTATCTCCAAGAAGTTCCATAAATTTAAACATCATGGCCTGCGTCAATCACCTGATAGTTTTTCGAAAAAGAGCATAGACTGAATGATGGAACGGTTATATGGTCTTTCTTTGCATATATATTTTTCTTTTCTTCTGTTTTAGTATTTTATTAAAACATCCATTGTGGTTCCAACGAACGCTTATTTCACCATCTTAAAGTCCCGATGAAGGTTTACTAAGACCGAAACTTTTTAACAGTGACTTTCCTTTATTATAAATTCATCACTTTTGGATTACTTTGTTTTTCTATTTTCTTTATACTATCGGATTCATTTCCAATAAAATATAAACAGGCACTCGTGGCGTAACGGTTACCATCGAAGGCAGTGAACAGAGCAATCCGAGTTCAAATCCTGAACGATGTTATTTGCATTTTACATAGTGCTAATGAAAGGGATGAATCAAACCATTCTCCATTCAACTATTTGTAATTAATAATTTCAAGTAGGCTTTTTAACTGTGATATTGTAATCGGTCTAGAGGGTAAATCAAATCAGTTGTAGATTGGATGGGCTCCGGCAGTTTATTCGTGTCCAAAACACGTGTAGCGCCACAACAACTAAACCAGATGATGAGAAAAAATATATCGAGTATTATTAGTGTATTAATATTTTGTATGAGCACATATATATATATATATATATATATATATGTGTGTGTGTGTGTGTGTGTATTTGAGGAAGTTTTTCTCAGTATAGTTTGCTATGAATTTATTCGACAAAAAAATCATTGTTCCAGCTATATTTTCAGTTTTCTGTTTGTAGCTTTCTTCGTGCAGAAATGTTTATACTCGGCTTATATATAGTAATTAAGTTTCCAATTTTTTTTTTTTTAGTGAGAAATAGTTTTATTTTATTTGAGATTTACTTGATCATTACAAGCTTGGCTCTACAGTTGAAAAACATGCGAAACTTTTATAGCTTGTTAAACGTGGTGAGTCTCTTTTCTTTTTTCTTTTCTATTTTTTTCTTTTTGGGGTTGGGGTTTCGCCACGCCATCATTACTTACCAAATAGATTAATCTTGAATAGAAATAAATACAAGTAATAAATAAAAATAAAGAGTGAGATAACAAAATAAAAGAAAAGTAAAATTGAAATAATACGTAAAATAAAAATAAATATCAATCTTTTCTATTTTTTTTATTTTATTTATTTTTACTTTTTTTTTTACTTGCCAAATAGATTAATCTTGAATAGAAATAAGTACACGTAAGAATTAAAAATAAACAGAGAGATAATAAAATTAAATAAAGGTAAAAATTGAAATAAGATGTAAAATAAAAATATCAATCTTTTTTCTTTTCTTTTTTTAATTTTTTTTTGGGGGGGTGATGGCGGTACCCCCCCCCCCCGCTGCCATCATTACTTGCCAAATAGATTAATCTTGAATAGAAATAAGTACACGTAAGAAATAAAAATAAAGAGAGAGATAACAAAATTAAAGAAAAGTAAAAATTGAAATAAGATATAAAATTTAAAAAAAAATATCAATCAATCAATCGGTCAACCCTTAAAAAAATTCAAAAATGGATAAAAGATATTAAAATAAATAAAATATCAAATGTGGAAATGTTAAAAAGAAACGAAAACGAAACGAAAAATCTCCAAAAGTTTTATTGTAAACAAAATCTCGGAATTAAGTCCACTAATTTTTACTACTTTAATTGTAAGGAATCCGTATGCGATGATTTTAGCGTTTTTAAATTGACTACGACGTCGCAATCCAGCACGTCTACAATTACGACACGGGGATCCCATCCTCTCATTTAAATTTAGTTCAATTTATGTTTTAGTAATTTTATAACCAAAAAAACATGTTTCTCTTGTTTTTCGCAATATAGAGTTTTCTTTTACCTCTTTGAAGCATTTAAGCGTCTGAAGATTTTCTGATCTAGTAAAAAGTAAAGTTGGTTACCCGAAGGCTCTCTTTTTCATTAGCTGCTATACTGATGTGTTGGAGAAGGCTCTACTCCTTTAGACCCTGGATTGCTCCACTTTACCCTTGATACGTACCTTATAATGCTGTGTGTTAAGCAAGGAGGTATCAAGTACTATTTCTTGTGTCTTTGATATGACTCGACATGAACTCAGATGCAACCAGCAGGTCATATAGCGTAACGGTTATAGGCGTTGGTTCCCTAAGCTTCTAAGGAGACAATCATCTAGTGGCTGCAGGTTCAATTCTGACCACACGCGAGTAACAATACAGGAATACTTAACACTTGTACCCGGTTATGGCTAATGGAATCAGAACAGGCGACCCCCGTGGATTTAAGAGAGGGCGTAGTTCTAAGTTCCTTGAAGGTTCCCGAGTTCGACAAACACCTGAAAAAGGCCGGAGGACATATCGGCCGAAACGTTGTGGAAATAACAATAAAGATGAAGACAATAGTCCGAAAATTTTAATCTCTTGCACAATTCCCATCAACTTGCCTACCCAGACGTGCCACGTCAAGTACTCCTTCTGTGATAGTTTACTGCATTCGCTTATTATGGAATAACCATTTTTTCTCTGTCTTCAGATAACCTGCACTTACTATCCTGTTGCGTATTATCCTTTTCCGTTTTTATATGCCTTTTTATATGCCTTTTTTCTGAAATAAACCGAGATTCAGTTTCTATTCAGAAGTTTCCCTTTTTTTATCCATATCCAGGTCTTCTTGTGTGCTATCTTGCCAGTTTGTTGCTTGAAGTATTCATACAATTGTTTTTTCTCTTGCATAATCAGCAATTTTTTTTTTTATTCTTTGGTCCAGTTGTCTTGGTTCCTCCTTGGTCCATTTTAAGAATAGTCCAGAGTTTCTTACAGTCATCGTTGTTGTCGTTGTTTCTGTTTAGGAGTTTTCTCCCAAAATACTTACAGGTGATTGAGATGGCGTCATTTAAACTGTGACACGTTTGGTTTTCCCAGTCAATCACATTAATATTTAATTGTCTGTGTTCAATTACTCAATCTGGCTATTGAAATTCAACAAAATTTTGGGAGGATCTAGCTTATTTATTTTTATTCGTTACTTACCGGAAGTTTATCTTTTATTGCTGCTTTCGAGAGCCTCTGTTCTCTCACTGTTATACAGATAACGATTAGCGTGAGTTGCAACCCAAATCAAGATGAAGAAAACACGAGTTAAGATTGATGACAATGCTTAACAGGTAGTTCTTTATGTTTGATTGTCTATGCTCAAGTGATCTATTATTATATGACATAATTTTACTTCTTTCGTGTTTTTTAACACCAGTAGTAACTAATGGTTTTTTTCTCGATCCCAACAACAAATCTCACCTTTCCTGGTTCTTTTCAGTATCCTAGTCGATTTCAGCTGTGCTGTGGTTTGGACAGTTTCAATTCTTCCTCGGTATTCTGATTCTCCCAGTCTCTTTTCCAGGATTTTTAGGTTTGTTTCAAGTGCTCCAACTATAATTAGTATCACCGTATTATTATTGGTAGTAGTAGTATTAGCACCAACCGTAGTTGCAGTAGTAGTAGTAGTAGTCTTAGTTTACTTTTTGCGAATTTTTCACACCAACTCTAAATGGTGTTATTTTTAACGGAATCTAAGTGGCAGCAAGTCTCCTCAGATCTCCTGGACTCTTAAAAATATCCTAGCAGATTTTAACAGGACTGGGGTCTGGATGGTGTAAATTCTTCCACTAATCTCCAGTTTATCCAGCATTTATCTCAGATTCTGATTTGGGCTCCTGAGTATCATCAGTTTTTGTAAATTGGTTCTCGTGGCATTCTTTTTTTTTTTTACTGCGATAAAAAGTTATTAAAATTCTGGCTTTAAGTTTCCTCTTCTTAGCCATATTCATGTTATCTCATCTGCAATTTCTTTAGTTTATTGGTTGAAGTATATGTACAGTTGTTTTTCTTCTTATTTTTTGTTTTGTTTTCTAGATTTTGTTTCCCGAGCTGTCTCCTATCTAACTACTGAACAGGCTTATCGTTGCTCATATTATTCTTATTACTCTTCAGCTGTAACCTTTGTTTCAAATGTTATCGTGGGTGTCCCCGTGGCCCAATTGCTAAAGTGCTGGACTGTGATTACATAGTAATCAGAGTTTGAACACACGTCGTGCTATTACATCCTCTTTCGGACAAAAAAATACCTTTGAGGAAGTTACAAAATCTCTTATCTCCTAAGAAATTGGTTATATAGTATCACTACTCTTCTTCTACAAGGATGATATAGCATTGAATAACCCACCAAGGTTGATATGCTGTTAAAAAGAAAGGAAACAAACCAGTAAATGTTATTATTGCAGATACAAGTATTGAAATTCTCACAATTTTTAACATTATTTCAAACTGGGACTCTATGCCACTCGTAGAAATTGTTATATGAAAGCGAGTGACTTGTCCTTTGAAACGAAACAAGACGATGGACGGCCATCAGTTGTCGATTAACTATCTGAATCCGAAATCTTTCAGTAGAGCCTGATTATTCGAAAGATATCACATGTCTAGCATTACATAAAGAATATAAGTACAAGTACAAATATAGGGGGCGTGTTATCGTAACGGTTATCGTCTTAGCATGAAATCGGCAAATCGGGTACAAATTCAGGATAAAAGTGTTTGTGTTTCCCAAACAATTCAGTTTAGCAGCGGTCATTTGTTTGCACATAATCTAATTGTCAAACTGTTCTATTTAACCCATAGATATAACCCTATCAGGTGCTACTACTCCGGGCCAGAGTGGACCTGGGAGCGATGGCAATGAAGGGGTATTCTGCATTCCCCAAAGCTCTAGGATTACTGGAGCCTCACCATCAGATTGTTTAATGTCATATCCAAGAGTGTTGTGGGAGTTTTACCCGATTGCAGAGATGCAGTCGGTGTATTCTACAGTCCCAGCTGACTGAGCCAATTGACAATGGAATGATAGAGCCGAGTTCAAATCCGAAACAAGTCTGTTTGCGTTTCTCATCGTACTAATGCCTTTAGAGAAGAGAATGAACCCATCTCTTTTCACTCTTGCTAAGGGTAAAACAGTTTGGTAGACTGGGTCTCTTTAGCCTTGGAACAGCTGTCTCGAAGGAAAACTCAGAATTCAAATCAGCTGGACTCGACCTAAAAATTGATTTTGTGTCGCACCCTGCTCTTAGACGGAGGGATTGGGTAAATAAATACATTTCAAAAATAGTTATTTACTAAGCTTGGTTTAGTTTTCCCACAAGGTCAGAAGTAAAGAGCACACAGTGAAAATCGAATTCACTAACAATGGTCTGCAAATTTAGCTTTCTAGTCATTACACCACATGAGATGCCCAAATTCTGTTAATGGAAGACTGTCGCCTAAATACAAAATAATTGATGAGGTAGACAATTTAATTGATATTGTTGAATTTTATTCGTAATAATTTTTGTTACCTTTCTTTTTGAAGTATCGTTTCAAAAATGTTTGTTCAATAAATCTCCAAACATGATAATATACGTGGGACGAACATTTTCCAAAGTACTTTGAGAAAAAAAATTTGTTGAATCAAATTTGGTTGTTTTTATGTATTTCGGATATTTCAGCTAATTTCCAATCATTCTTGGAATTGAAAACAAATTGGAATTAAGACAAACTTACGACACGCAAGAATTCTTATGCATTTCCCCAAGGACTAGTTTAAAAAAAAAAAAACGAAAACTTTTTATGCAGATTGATATTTCCTGAATCTTTCCAAATTCAAACAGAAAACTGCCGAAATATAGTAATGAAAACAAAGTTTAATATTACAATTCTTCTTGATAATGACTGATTGATTTTAACGGAATACTAACCGGTCTAGGGTTATTTATGCCTAGAGGGAAGGAATCGCATACATTGTGGGTTCATATTTAAATGTTTTGTGTAATTGTATCTTAAGAGGTTTGAGGTTTAATGCACTCGGTCCAATCGTATACGAATTATTTTTAAACAGACAATTTTAACCCTATCAGGAGCAACCACTCATGGTCAGAGTGAACCTGGGATTGATGGCAATGAAAGGTTACTATAAACTCCCCATAGCTCCTGAACTGGAAGCTTATCATCAGAAATCCTTTTTAAAGTTTCGAAAAGTCATTTCCAACTGGCAAACATTCATTATTGAAGGGAGAAAAAAAAACGAGAAAAAACAAAACTTTCTTTTGTTGGTTATTTGACATGTAAATGTTATTTTATGCTCTCGGTGGGAATTAAAAGAAATGAGTCGGTAGTCGACCATATCATCTAATGTCACGTAAGACATTTTCTCTTCGGTTAAACAGTCTTCTACGTAAGAATAGATTTCCATTTATTTCACTTAGAAATGAGGCGACTAAAATTATATTTTTGGAATTTCACTGTTTTGATTATTTTTTTCTTTAAATAGAAACAGGAGAATTAATCATGATTCGATTAATTAAAAATAAAATTCACATGGAATAAAACTTAAAAACTCAAAAAATGATTTTTCCCTTACATCGTTTTCAGCGAGAAAGATCACATTCAATGCAACTACATACGTATATATATATATATATATATATATATATATATATAATATATATATATATATATATATATATATATATAAACTTTAAGAACCAGGCTTTAAGAGTACATAATTTGTATATTTTTTTGTTTTTGAACTGCTTAACAGTAGCAGTATCGAGTGCTTTTCAATGCACTTTCCTTATATGCCTTTTATTTGAGTTTTTCATCTTCTTCTTCTTCTTCTTCTTCTTCTTCTTCTTCTTATTATTATTATTATTATTATTATTATTATTATTATTATTATTATTATTATTATTTATTACTCATTAAAGTTTTTCACATCAGCGTAAGCTTATGGTCTTTCTCTGGAGTTTGAGAAACAGCAAGTATCCTTAAGTCTCCAGGACTTCTTCTCAGTATTCTGGCCGTTTTCAATGATGCTGTTGTTTAAATGGTCTCCACTCGGTCACCAACTTCTAAATCCTCCAGGCCCTTTAATAATCCTTTAGTTACCGTGCCAAAGGCACCAATCACAACTGGTATAATTGTCACCTTCATGTTCCATAGTTTTTCAATTCTCTAGCAAGGTCAAGGTACTTATCTCTCTTTTCACATTCTTTCAGTTTTATTCTGTGGTCTGCCGGTTATTATTATTATTATTATTATTATTATTATTATTATTATTTACTCAGAGGTTTTCACATCAGCTTTAGGTGATGGTCTTTCTCTGGAGTTTGAGAAACCGCAAGTCCCCTTAAGTCTCCAGGACTCTTCTCAGTATTCTGGCCGTTCTCAATAATGCTGTAGTTTGGATGGTCTCCACTCGTCTGCCAACTTCCAAGTCCTCCAGTCCCTTAATAATCCTTTAGTTGCTGTACCAAAAGTACCAATCACAAGTGGTATAATTGTCACCTTCATATTCCATAGCTTTTTCAATTCCCTAGCAAGGTCAAGGTACTTATCCTTCTTTTCACATTCTTTCAGTTTTATTCTTGGTCAGCCGGTACAGCAAAGTCGACTATTTTGTAAATTCTCCTTTTTCTGTTATTATTGGTCTGGACTTCTGGCCGAGATTAGGTGATCCGTCTGTATGTCAAAGTCCCATAGGAGTTTATCTGTGTTACTTTCTTGGATAGATACTGGGTTGTGCATTTACCATTTGTTTGTATGGTCAAATTTCAATTTCTTGGCATATCTCCCAGTGGATCACCTTCCCCACCCAGTCGTGTCAAGTTTTATACTTCTTCTTGTTAACTTGCTGCGTTCGCTTATAACGTGGCTGATGGTTTCATCTCTGTCACTGCATAGCCTACATTTACTATTTTGTTGCGTCTTATCTATTCTCGTTTTGATATGATTGGTTCTTACGGCGTTGTTTTGTGTCTCGCTTTGATATGATTGGTTCTTACGTCTCTCGCTTTGATGAGGTTATTATTATTATTCCTTCGAAAGTTTTTCACACCAGCGTTGGAGTTTAAGTGATAGCAAGTCTCCTCAGTTCTCCATGACTCTTCTCTGTATTATGTCCGATCTTAATAATGATGGTCTTCACTTGACCTTTTATTTCTAAGTCTTCTAGTCTCTTTGCCAAGTCTTCGTACCGAGCGCACCAATCACAATTGTTATCACCGACACCTTTATGTTCAATAGTTTTTTTAGTTCTCTAGCAAGGTCTAGGTTCTTTTCGCTTTCTTTCAATTTCACTCAATATTCTGCCGAGACAGCGAAGTCCTCTATTCGACAGGTCTTCTTTCTTTTCTTTTTTTTTCTTTTTTGAATATCACTAGGTCTGGCGATTTAGCCGAGATGAGGAGATCTGTTTGTATCTCAAAACCACTGAGAATTTTGTGCCACTCATTCCTCCAGGACTCTTCTCAGTATTCTAGCCGATCTCAACATTACTGTAATGACCTCCATTAGTCCGTCCTCTTTGTTCCAAGTCTTCCAGTATACTGGCAGATCTTAGTAATACTGTAGTCTGGATGGTCTCTCCTTAGCCTCTGATTTCTACATCTTCCTGTTCCTTTACCAATCCTTTGGGGATTGTTCCAAGTGCACCAACAGCAATTAGTATCACCGTCACCTTCATGTTTCATAGTTTTTTTAGTCCTCTAGCAAGGTCTAGCTACTTATCTCTCTTTTCGCTTATTTTTATTTGAACTCTGTGGTCTGCTGAGACGGCAAAGTCCACTATTCGGCAGGCTCTCTCTCTTTTTTTTTTTTTCTTTTGTCTTAACTAAGTCTGGTCGTCTCGCAGAGATTTGGTGATTCGTTTGTATCTCAAAATCCC
The DNA here is from genome assembly GCA_963585895.1 of Sepioteuthis lessoniana. NCBI lineage: Eukaryota > Metazoa > Mollusca > Cephalopoda > Myopsida > Loliginidae > Sepioteuthis > Sepioteuthis lessoniana. The sequence goes on from CAUZXS010002676.1 coordinate 39,922, forward strand.
TGTGAAGTTAGTTTGGTTTCTTTGTTTAATGGCATATCAACTCTTTTTAGGTTATTCAATGCCAAAGCCATTCTCATAGAAGAACAGTAGTGGTACTATTTAACCCATAGCTGGGAGGATGAGGGGGTTCATACCTTTCCCAAGGGTATTTGCCCGAAAGTGAACGTAATAGCGTGACCGGAGTACGAACTCGCGTACTACGATTCCGCAGTCCATCGCTTTAACCATTACACCACGAGGACACCCCCTCCCTGTGAAGTTAGTGCATCTCATTCCCTCGGATGTATTTCGGGCTGAGCATATACCACCTACTCGTTTCATTATTATTCATTTATTTGTTTGTTAATTTTTTTTCCATTATTTTTCCTTACGATTTTTTTTACTCCAGTTTTAGTGGTTTTTCAATGATGTCTGAGTAACTGCAAGTCCCCCCAGTTTTCCAAGACAATTGTAATTATTGTTGCTGATCTTAACAGTGCTGTAGTCAGGATGGTCTAGATTCTTCCCTTGATCTCCAGTTCCCTCTCTTTCTAACTGCTACTAGTATTACTGTCATTTTCATGTTCCACAGCTTTTTTTCCAGCTTATTGGGAAGATCCTAATATATATATATATATATATATATATATATATATATATATTTGCTGACCGTAACTCTGAGTTTTATTCACTTTAAACTGTATGATAATCAAATTGATAGCATCTGACGATCGTACAGGACATTATTTAACTTAGTGAACATTCTAAAATTTTCGATTTTAATAAGAACATTAAGCACTTTTCTAAAACATTCTCACACATTTCTAGTAACCTGATGCCTTAAAACGTTTGCTATATATATATATATATGTGTGTGTGTGTGTGTGTGTGTGTGTGTGTGTATTTCTTTAAGAAAAGAACAAAACCAGTCACATTTGGATTATAAATTTATTTCTATCCTGTTAAGTGTTTTTGAAAAATCAAAAACACGAAAAAAAATTAACAGGACTTCTTCAGATCTTATGGATAAAACTTATCCATAAGATCTGAAGAAGTCCTGTTTTTTTTTTTTTTTTCTTTCGTGTTTTTTGATTTTATCAAAAACACATGACAGGATAGAAATAAATTTATAATCCTAATGTGACCGGTTTTGTTTTTTTCTTAAAGAAATTATTGCTCTGTAATGTCAGTTACATTGAGCTCTTTACCAGGAAAATTTAAATGTTCACCGTTGAATTTTTTTTTTTTTTTTTTTGTCCCGATGGAATTACTCCCAACTCCGGTTTAACTGGACCGAATAATGCTATATATATATATATAAAACGCCATGTCCACTCTAAGTGGCAAGTCTCTAAAACTAGTGGACCCGTTCACATGCCTAGGCACCAACATCTCATCAACTGAAAGTGATGTCACACCCACATATCGAAGGAGTGAAATGCTATTGACAGGTTATCGATCATATGGAAATCTGATCAATCCTTCGCTAAAACAAAACGGAATTTCTGCCAAGCTGAAAGATATAACAGTTCAAACAGTGTTCTTTTTTGAAAAACTATCCCGAAATAAGATATCTTTCTTTGTATATATATATATATATATATCCTTTTTTCCAGTTATTTTAATAAAATATCCATCGCTGTTTAAGTAATATTTTTCACCCTCATAAAGTCCTGATGAAGGTTTATTTAAACTGAAACGTTTTAACGTTGTATTTCCATAATAACTTCATCACATTTGGATTACTTTATTTTTTTTTTTTTTCATACTGTCGGATTCATTTACAATATTTACTTCCATATATAAAAATAAATATATATACGGTAAGATATCAGACTATCGTAAAGCCATTCGGGTTTCGATCCAAGTTTAAAGTATCTTGCGAGTCTAGCCGCACTGAAGAGTTATTACACAACGAAAAGGTGCGTCTGGGAATGGCAATATAAATTTGAATTGAGCACACCTGGTTGCCAATAATGTATATGTAAAAAGCTTTACGCAAAAAGTTCCTTCAGTTAGGCTGAGAATACCGATGGCTCTGGGGTAAGATATCCGACTGACATAAAATCAACCGGGTTCCGATCATATATATATATATATATATATAGAGAGAGAGAGAGAGAGACGTGATCGTGGTGTCGTAGATATCGTTGAAGGAAATAAAGCTGGAGACCAACTTCGAATCCTGGCTAGGGCTGTTTACATTTCACACCACACTAATAGCCTTGGAAAAAGTATGAATCCAAGTTTTCTCCCTCCCGCTATGAATAAAATACGAGGGCAGACTTGGTTCTTTTCCTTTGTTTAGGCAACCGATCACGGAGAAGGTAAATTCTGCATTCGAACCTGTTAAACTCCGCACGGAAATTGACATGTGCATATATATATATATATATATATATATATATATATATAAACCATAATGATTTTTGGTAGATGTAGATATGCATCTAAGATTCTTTGTTTTTTGAACTGTAACGTTGTCTTCATAAAGTGATAAATCAAAAAATACCAAAGTCAATACTAGAAAGTCCCATGTCTAACGTTCTATTATATTGTCATCTACACCATCATAACGACACAATAATAAAGACGTAGGAAGAATTCTTTTGAAAAATATGTACCTCTCACTTTATTGTAAGGGCTCGAAAATGTTGTGTGGGGTTTTACTGTGAGAGGGAGCTGGAGATCGAACAGAAACTGCAATATTTTGACCCCCACTCTTATGGCCGTCAACGTTGTGTCTTTCTCGTTCTCCAGGGCTGCTCAACCGGAGGCCCAGAGGCCCACTCTGCTGGGTAATGGCTTTCTTTACTGCATCTTATCAGCAACTTCTCAGGTCCCCAAACTCCATCGGGGTTCCCGAGGGCCCCTTCGGCCAGGTGTGGCTTTCCCTACCACATCTCGTCTATAACTCCGTCCGATCTCTAACTGGAACCGTATGACTTCTGTCTTGACTGAGTTATATAATAGTTCACCGCCCACTCAGTCACCTACTCGATCTTTGAAATCACATGTTTGATCGTCATCAAGCGGAAATAACTGTCATTAGAATGTGTCACTTTCTTCCGGTGCATCACCTTGGAATGGCATTTTTGGCCGGGTCGAAGGCCAAAATACAACAGTTCGACATCAAAGTAAACGTGTTCGAACTCCAGTCACGCTATTACGTTCACTTTCGGAGTAATACCCTGCGCAGAGGTATACCAGTAATGTCCTTTTACAAGAATGACTTCAGCATTAAATAACCAAAGAATATTGATATGCCGTTAAGCAAATAAATCAAACTGAAACTAAAGTTATGATTTTTTTAGTCCAAAAGTCTCTCTGAGTTGACTGGTGGTGGGGCTGTGGAATACACCGACTGCATCTTTGCGGAGGGGTAAGACCCCCGCCGCTGCCAAACGAATGTCTTGTATATGACATAAAATACTCTGATGGTAAGGCTCCAGTAATCCTGGAGCTTTGAGGAATGCAGTGTACCCTTTCATGGCCATTGCTCCCAGGTCGACTCCGACCAGGAGTGGCAGCACTTGATAGGGTTCTATCTGTGAGTCAAAGAGAACAGACTATGTGTGCAAACAAATGGCTAATATTAAATTGTGACTGTTATAAGGCAGTACTTGAAACTATTTAAGTATGAGCAAAAGAGTGCTCAGTCTCGTTTAAAAATGTTATACACAAAATGTGTTTACAAAACAAGAACAATCACCATGGTGTGAGGGATGCCACACTCCATTTTCAGTTAAGCACCTATTGATAGATTGCATCGACCTAAAACCAAAAAGCCAAAATTTAGACACTGTAAACATTATGAAAGAACTATTTGAACATGTCAAAGTAGACAAAATACTAGCATTTCTAAAAGCAGTTGGTATATATATAAAAGAATTTAAACTTTCAACATTCCATTTACGTACAAACACGAGACAACTAAACCAACAGAAAATGGCATTAAATTACCTAAAAAAGGATTGATATTCCATAAAACAAAAGAATCAATCAATCAACAACAAATTATATATATATAATTAATATATATGTCTAAAAAGGATTTAGCTTTAAATAACCGAAAATGGTTGGTATGCCATAAAACTAAACCAAACCAAACCAAACTGAATGCAAGCAAAATACTTATGCTAAACTGAATTGTTGAAATAGAATTGTTTGAACATTTAACTGTGTGAAAGCAAATGAGTCATGTTTAATTGAATTGTTCGTGACAAATCATATATATTTGATATATATGTATAAACCGGACTGGCAATGGTAGATACGTCAGAAAAACAAACCAAACCGAACCAAATCTCAGCATCTTTAAAAAATGATAACCATATTAAAGTAATTTTGCTGTTACATTTAAAATATCAAAAACTTGACGCTGTTCAGAGTTTCCTTGTTTACGTTCAATATATCTTGAATATCAAACAAAAGGTAAAGTTCAATAAAGACCGGTGTGAAAATAGATAAAACTGATGTCAGAAAACAATAAAATACGAAACGAACATTTGACGAAAAAGTATATTTAAAAATAGCTTACTTTAAATGTTTATTTACCTACAGACAACTGCAATTTATGAGTTCCATTAACACAATATTTTATATACGCATGTGTCATCTTCCATGATAAAAAGAATATTTCTACCAAGCAAAACTGTCAAATAACATTCTTTTCACCACTGAATAATTATGGAATTTTAGTTATCAAATTTTACTTCAGATAAAAGTTTATTTTTAAGTTAATAGAAAGGTACATTATTATAAAACGGCTCGCATTACCTAAACATCAACATTTCTCATTACCTTGCAGACCTAGGTTGTATATCCGATATCCGATATATATATATATATATAAATATATATATATATATATATATATATATATATATATATATATATATATATTCAAAAGAAGAGAGAATAGGAGAGAGTGAGCGGGGAGAGAGATTCCATATACCTGTAACTTAGTTTTATATATAATGCAAGTAAATAATATTCAAACATGATTTTTTACAGCCTGTCATTTATCTATATATATATATATATATATATATATATATATATATATATATATATATATATATATATATGTATATATATATATATATATATATGTATATATATATATATATATATATATATATATATATATATATATATATAGACAAATGTGTGTGTGTGTGTGTGTGGTATACACATTTATATTTAAATATATATATATATAATTTCCAGTTCTGTGGTCATTTGTACTTATATACGCACAGAGATAGATAGATAGATAGATAGATATGAAGTTAATATCAAAACTATATAACCAAAAACTTGTATTTCAATAATAAATATATTTATAAATATATATATATATATATATATATATATATATATATATATATATATATATATATATATATATATATATATATATATATATATATATATTTGCACGAGTCAAAACGCAATAGCCAGATACAGCTGATTCAATTTCATTTAGTAAATTCAATAAAATTATATCACCTGTATATATTTAAAAGAAGAATTCGAAAAAAACTAACTTTTAAAGAATCATTTTCTTGCTTATATAGATTTTTTAAAAAAAGCTATTGAAGCTGATAATTTTTGTTTGCATTTTTTATAGATTTTGAAACATTTTCACTGACAAAAGCACGAGCATTTTTACATATCGACTAATTAATAAAATTCAACTGAGTTTTTGTTTATTTTTGTATATGAATTTTAAAACGATAATTCAATAGTGAATACGATTTTTAGTTTTTTGTTTTCTTATCAGTAGGTGTGGATTTATTCAACAAGTCCCAAGAAATAATTTAGTGCATATGTATATATTAATTCCTCTATTACATATATAATATATATATATATTAATTCCTCTATTAGACACACACACACACACACACACACACACACACACACACACACACACACACACATATATATATATATATATATATATATATATATATATATTCATGCATGAACATATACATATGTGTGTATATATAGATATATTGGTGTGTTCATTCCTTTTCGATAAAACTGTATATTTTTAAATGGTATCATAATTTTATATTTTACAGACATATTTGAGAAATGGGAAATGAATAATTATTTATGAATTATACATATATATATATGTGTGTGTGTGTGTGTGTGTGTGTGTGTGTGTGTGTGTGTGTGTGTGTGTGTGAAATTTAAATTTTATTTAGTTTATTTATTTGTATATATATATATATATATATATATGCGTGTGTGTATTCATCTGTTTCGATACATACACATACACACGTACGCACAGATGCACGCATAGATAGATAGATAGATAGATAGATAGATAGATAGATAGATAGATAGATAGATTGTACCCAATGTATCTTATTTAATATTTGGTCATATATCTTATATTTAGTTGCCTATGACTCAGGTGAATTAATATATTTACTGGATTTTTTTTCTCAAATGCACATCTTATTTTAAATCGATAAAACTTTATATCTGCTTTCAGCTGAAATATACGAACTCCATTGTCCAAAAGTAAAATGAAAATCTCATATGAAAGTGTTACACAAATGAAAAGATTCGTTTTATTATATCTGTTACCTTAAGTTTTCCGAGGACGCACAATTTCAAAATTAGTTTTATAGATAATTTAAACTTCCACTCTCCTAAGTACTGATAGTTTACCTGTGCATATTTAACTGTAAACTACTTTAAAATTTCTTATCTACCTGACATTTAACCTTTCCAAAAAATTCGAAGAGTTTAAAATTAAGCTAAAATCTATAGTACGCTGTACAAATAGCTTAATACTTTTCTCTGCTATCTATCTATCTATCTATCCACACACACACACACGCACACACTCACTCACACACACACACACACACACACACATATACATATACACTGACGTAGAGACTGTATTCACTTTTATCCTTACAAATACCATAGATATATCTATATAATTTTGATTATTTAATTTTGTAATTGACACTTATTACCCATCTGTTGATATAATTTACGATTAGCATGGAATCTAATGAAAAAGATTTGCTCAAAAATATCATTTACAGCAATTCCCACACATATTACGAACATATGTGTATATATAGATAAATAAATATATAAATGGATATTTCAAATACTTCCAGGTTTTATGACGCGGTAATCATTTACATAAGATGCAAAGGTGAATATTTACAATGATATATGAATATCCATTGAATCAACCTTTTAAAACACACGCGCGCGCGCACGCACACACACACACACACACACACACACACACACACACATATATATATAATAATTATGATAAATAAATATATATTAGATATATATATATCTAATGCATGGAATTTTGACTG
>CAUZXS010002677.1:0-111245 GCA_963585895.1 Sepioteuthis lessoniana
TATATATATGTTTGTGTGTGTGTGTGTGTGCATGTGGTGTGTGTGCGTGTGTGTGTATTATTCAGTCCAGTTAAACCGGTGTGGGGAATAATTCCGCCAGGACAAAAATCATTCAACTATGAACATTTAAATTTTCCTGGAAATAAATTTATAATCCTTATGTAACCGGTTTTTGTTTTTATTAAAGAAATACACCCCCCATATATATATATATATATATATATATATATATATATATATATATATATATATATATATATATATATATATATATATATATTTGTATATGAACATGCATATATATATATATAAATATAGTGGTTTTGTTGACGACATTAGAAATATGGGCAGTCCCCGTGGAGTTATGGTAAACGAGTTGGACTGTTACGCAATAGTAAGAGAGTTCGAATTCCATCTGGAATATTACGTTCATTTTTTTGGACTCGTACTCTTTAAAAACGTATGAACCCCATTCTTCCTTTCTCCCTGCTATGTATGTATATATATATATATATATATATATATATATATATATATATATAAGTGATATTCTCTGCGATAATTTTGACATTCTAGAGAATGAGACCCACAAAGTACTCTGGGAATTTGAGATACAAGCAGAGATATCTCGGCCAGACTCCTTGGCATAGTGATGGTCAACAAATAAATAAATAAATAAATAAGAACGTGCCAAATCGTGAAGTTTACCGTCCCGTCAGCCTATAAAGTAAAATTAAAATGAATTGAAAAGAGATATAAATATCAAGACCTTCCAAGAGAACTAAAAAAAAAATCTATGAAATCCGAAGGTGACGGTGGTACCCATTGTGGTTGGTGCACTTGGAACTGGAAGACATGAAAATTAGAGGACAAATAGAAACCATCCACACGACAGCATCATTAAATTTAGCCAGAATACTGAGAAGGGTCCTAGAGACTTGCTGTCACTCAAACTCCTGTGGGAAACCATCAGCAAACGCTGCTGGGAAAAAATCTCAAAAGAGTTAATGTGGGTGTGTGTGCCGTCTTTTGATTCAAAAAGCATCGTCTAGGTGGACACTTTCCCTTAGACTGTGTCCTTTAAGAAGAGATTATAATAATTATTACATAAGTACACACACACACACACATATTCATACATACATATATATATATATATATATATATATATATATTATATATATATATATATACACACAAACACAAAAATATTGCAATGTAAAATTGTATATATATATATATATATATTAGCTATGTAAAATAAAAAAGTATACGTGGCTTCCTTATTTGGTTTGATGACATATTAATACTCGATAGTTATTAAATACTAAAACATAGATATATACAGAAATGAATACATATATATATATATGAACGCACACACATAAATACATGTATATCTCTATACGCAAACAAACACACATATATAAATACTCTCACACACTCACACACATGTATATATATATATATATATATACGCATAAATATATTCATATATACACATATACATGTATATATTTTTATTTGCTCTAGTTTTACGTTGTATATATATATATATATATATATATATATATATATGTATGTTACGCTGCGTGTGTGGCCCAGTCGGCTGGGGCTGCTGAATACACCGACTGCATCTTTGCAGAGGGATAGGACTCCCAACAAGTATCCTGGATATGAAACTAGATAATCTGATGGTGTGACTTCAGTATTGATGGAGCTATAGGGTATGCGGAGTACTCCTTCATTGCCATCGCTCCCAAGCCCACTCTGGTCTGGAGTGGTAGCACCTGATAGTGTCCTATCTATGGGTCAATTAGAATTAAACTGTGTATTAGAATTAAACTGTGTAAACTTAATTTTTTAAAAAAGACCTGTTTTTGACATTCAAAATGTGTACTTTAACTGAATTGTTTGAAATAAAATTGTTAATCTGCATAAAAAGGGATTTGGCATTAAATAACCTGCAAAGTTTGATATGCCATAAAACCAAACTAAACTAAAACGTTGTCTGCGTTTGTGTATTATACCCATACCACACACCCGATATTAAATAAAAATAGAACAAGTACAATTCACGTTGTTTTTCTACTCGGTACCATATCCTCTATAGAGATGAATGCAGACTGTAAGTAAAATCGCTTTTAACATCTTTGAAATAACGTTTAAAATGGAACAGGTGTCACAATCCCCTTTGGCATTACTGCCAGTTTCACGATGGTAACTCGATTGTCAGATGGTATTCATTTTTTCTTTTTTTATACCTACCGACTGTAACCACATTCTCTCCACCCTTGAACTGGAGGCGGTAATAGTCACAGTCTGGTGTTTTAAAAAATCCGCACTTTCATTTTTATAATGTATTTAAATCTGCGTTTCTTTCTTTACTTTTTTTTACCCTAACTCATTTCATGTTTTTTCGTTTTTTTAAAAAATCCTCATAATAAGCTCTTTCAAATACAACCAATTTTAAAAGAAAGGAAGCTGGATCCTAATAACACTAGAAGAAAAGAAAGTACCCTTACTGGACCACGCATTGGACATACTCGACTGACACACTCCTTCATTCTTAAAGAAGAACCACCCGTAAAATGTCCATGTGGAAACCAATACTCAATCGAGCACATTTTGATAGAATGCACAAAACAAAACAACACCTGGGAAAAGTTTTATAAGACAAACAGCATGAAGAAACGATTTAAAAAAAATTGCTCTTAAAAACATAATCAACTTCTTAAAAACAATTGGCCTCCTATTAAAGATATAGACTATATTACCAACACCTTCGACCTTGATGTTTATACAAACAAAAAGCTTTGACATTTATATATACACACACATACATATCAGAATTTAACACTAAATGACCCTTAAGAGGTCAATTTGCCATAAAACCCAACCATCACCAACCTAAACATTTGCATTTACAAATCATGTATATAATATATGTGTAAAAAGGCTCTGCATTAAATAAACTATAGAGGTTGATATGCCATTAAATCCAACCAACCAATCCAACCAACCAACGTTTTTCAGTCGGTAACTAATTGTTCTTATTCTCATGCCTGTACTTGCTAGTAGGCTCGAATTTCTCTGCCTTCCACCACACGGGACTTGACACAAGGTCTTTTTATAGTGGGGCTTTTAGGGAATGGGGAGGTCGGGCAAGAACCGAGTCTCGTGCCCTGCTGGACTTGTACTTGGTTTTGGCTCACTAAGTACAATGGGAACCAGATGAGCCTGTCGGCTAGGGCTGCAGAATACACCGACTGTATTTCTATGGAGAAGTAAGACTTCCCCAATGAGTGACCGGTGGCCCAATCAGCTTGGGCTGCAGAATACACCGACTGTATCTCTGCAGAGGAGTAAGACTCCCTCAACGAGTATCATGTGGCCCAGTTGACGTGGGCTGCAGAATACACCGACTGCATCTCTGCAGAGAAGTAAGACTCTCCCAACGAATGTTCTGATATGACACTAAATAATCTGATGGTGAAGCTGCAGTAGTAGAATGGTAGCACTATATATGGGTCAAATAGAACGAAACTGTGTACTTATGCTAAACTGAAGTGTTTGAAATAGAACTACTTTTATATCTAAATTGCGTACTTATGTTATGTGAGCCCGGCATGCGTAAGGAGACTGTCCTGTTTGGGGATATTTCATTTTTTCTTCCAACACAATCCACAATTTATAGAACCTGTTCAACATCACTTTTTTTTTTACAATTTTCCTTTCTATAATGGCAGATTTATTAAATCTTGCATATATTTAGATAGCATAATACTGTTGGCGTAGCATTTATGGTAGAAAGATGTTTTATGATTATAAAATCGTTTTTTTGCAGGGTTGTTCGGTGGACTCTATATGCACCAGCTTTTGTCCATCGTCAGTTTTCATAGCTTAGTCGAAGGGTGACCCGAAGGCTCCCTTTTTGATAGCTACTACACCGAGGTGTAGGGGAGGGCGCTACTCCTTTCCCTGGATTGCTCCACTTCACCCTTGATCCTTACCTTATAATGCTGAGTGTTAAGCAAGGTAGCATCAAGTACCATTTTTTTTATTCTTTGGTATGACTCGACCTGTGATTGAACCCAGGTCTCCCGGGCCACTGGCGAACACTCTAACCATTATGCCAATGTCTCCACCAAATATTTACCACAAACGGAACATTCATTTTTACACGAATAGCTACTTTTATTTGTTTAGTATATCGCTTTTATGTTCTTTATCATGTATATATATATATATATATATATATAATTTCTTCCAAGCAGCAGTTAGGTCAATACTACAGTACAGATGCACCATATGGACGCTGACAAAACGTATCGAGAAAAAGCTAGAATGTTAAGAGCTATATTGAACAAATCCAGGAATCAATATCCCTTAAAAAAACCAGTTGTACGACCACCTACCTCCCATCTATAAAATCATAAATTAAAACAAAAAATACAGACAGGACACTGTCACTTATGAAGTTCGTCCTTGCTTGGACGAACTCAGAAGTGACAGTCTCCTACGGCCACCTTCACATGGACGTGCCAGTGTTGGCCGACAAACAAGAACCCACCTACAGCAGTTCAGTATTGACAAAGGGTATAGTTTGGAAGACCAGCCGGGGGCGATGGATGATAGGGACGAATGGCGAGTGAGAGTCAGAGAAATCCGTGTTTGCACCACGACATGATATATATATATATATATATATCATGTATATATATATATATATATATGTGTATATAAATAGTAGTATTATTCGGTCCAGTTAAACGAGAGTTGGGAGTAATTCCTTTCAGGACAAGAAAATCATTCAAGTGTTGAACATTTAAATTTTCCTGGTAGAGAGCTCAATGCAATTAATTTTACAGAGCAATACTTTCTTTAAAGAAAAAATCAAAGACCGGTTATTTTAGGATTATAAATTTATTTCCATCCTGTTTTACGTTTCTGATGTAAACCAAAAACACGAAGAAAAATATAACAGGACTTATATATTTATAATCCTAAAATAACCGGTCTTTGATTTTTTCTTTAAAGAAAGTATATATATATATATATATATATATATATATCATGTATATATCATATATATATATATATATCATGTAAATAAGGACTATGGATATCCAAAGAATGAGCGCTCAATGCACGGCTATTTAATACAAAATATACGTGTAGAGCAAAATATATATTTTTGTTTACAAAACAAGAAATTTGAAAATAGCTTTCCATTTTCATAATAATTTTACATCGCTTATCAAATAACAATCCGAACAATGTTTTCTTATGAAAAGTTAATTTTCTTTTAACTCAAAGATACTTATATTTTATTTCTAGTAAAATGTTATGTAATGGAACGGAGATTATTAGCTATTATTTGTTACCAAACTCTCCCCAATGAATAGACTTCCAGCAGGATGAAAAAGTAAAAACTGTCAAAAAGCAGATGAAACTGCTGTATCGTCATTTGCCATCTCCAACCCCAGGCAAAAATTATAGAATTTGCAGACCTGCGTTTAGTTTATAACAAAACCATACTTATAGAAGAATAGTAGTGATATAATTCAGTCCATAGCTGAGAGGATAAGAGGTTTTATACTTTTCCCAAGGGTATTAGTTCAAAAGTGAATGTAAAAGCACAAGTGGAGCTTACGTTTAATAGATAAACAGTTCTATTTGACCCACAGATAGGACCCTATCTAGTGTTACCACTCCGAGTCCGAGTGGACCTGAGAGCAATGGCATTGAAGAGCACTCCACATTCTTAAAATCACCAAAGCTGGAGCCTCACCATCAGATTGTTTAATGTCATATCCAGGACACTCGTTGTGGGGTTGATGTCAGGTTCTTAGCAGAAAAGCAATCGGTGTATTCTAAAGTTCTAGCCGATTGGTCATGTTTTGAATAACAGTCATTGTGTTAATTTTCTACAACGATAACCGTTGCACCACGGGCGCCTTTTTTGGGTCGTTATTTTTGCACACAGATATATGGTTTCAAGTATTCCAATCTAATACGAATAATTTACATATCCTTATCTAATACTAATGATCGATACACAATTTTATGATCTTAAGTAAATATTTGTTTGCACACAGTTAAAGTTTGGAGTTCTTAAATTTTGTTTCTGTTGCTGCCAATCAAGATAAACATGCTGCAAAGATGTGAATTGTGCAGAATTTTGGCATCAGCAACACAAGCTTTGAGGTGGGGCATCAGTATGTTGGGTCCTTACAAGTTTCCGTTCTCTCAGTATGTTGGGTCCTTACAAGTTTCCGTTCTCTCTTGAAAGGGTGAACCCCCCTCGATAAAAATGATAAAAAGGGTTGTCCAGGGTGCGAATCTGATGGTGACGCTACTGTTTTGTAGATCTGGTAAGTGTGGAGTATCTTTTTATTGCTATTACTTCCTTGTATACTCTGATTCGGAATAGTGGTTGGGTGGGTTTTATGGCATTAAGACCATATATACTAAGTTTATATGATTGGGTTTGGTTTGGTTTTATGGCATAGTAACCATTGTAGGTTATGTAAAGCCAAATCCTCAGTATACATATACGAGGTGCATACGATAAGTTTCCAGACTTTTTTTTGTACAGGCATTTAAGACTGCCGTAGACTCTTGAACATTAAGTATGTCATTTCTATACATCTTATGAGATGACTGATTAATTTTTATGACTTCAAGTTCAAATGAACAGCTACAGCAGCAATTGGAATACACCTAACTAAAGCCTGAGAGTCACCGCCGGTGAATTTCAAAAACGCAATCTGACACTTTAGAAGAACGATATGCAATAAAATTCTCTTTTAAACTTGAAAAAAAAATGCCACAAAAACGTATGAAATACTTCAAACTGCTTTTCGACCCTCTTGCATGAATCGAGCATCAGTTTTTGAGTGTCATAAGAGATTCAAGGAAGGCAGGGAGTCTGTGAGGGATGATGAGAGATGTGGGAGGAGTAAGCAAGTCAATACACCACAGTTGATTGGCCAAAGGGCTACTATGTTGAGGTTTTAAGGGAGTTCAGCGAGAGATTCCGTCGGAAGAGACCAACACTCTTCAAATCGGGTCAGTGGCATTTCCAGCAGGACAATACACCAGTCCACAACTCCATCCTTGTCACAGACTATTTGACCAAGATGAGCATCAAGACAGTTCCTCGGCCTCCCTAGAGTCCAGACCTTGCTCCCTGTGACTTTTAGTTATTCCCTAAGCTTAGAGGCTGTCGTTATGAGACAATTGAGGAGATGAAAGAGGCTGTGAGGAAGGTCATTGACACACTCACACAAGAGGACTTCGATGGGGCCTCTCAGAAGTTGTTGGAACGGTACAACAAGTGCATGGCAGCCGGAGGAGATTACTTGGAAGGGGACTTGAGTTTCATGTGTGTACTATCAATAAAAGTGTTCATACAAAAAAAGTCTGGAAACTTATCGTATGAACCTCGAATATTAAGTATATATAATTTGGTTTGGTTTGGAATTATAGCATATCAACCATTGTTGGTTATTTAATTTCAAATCCTTTTTATACATATACATTAAATATTTCTGATTTAGTTTGGTTTGGTTTCATGGTGTATCACACTTATTTCTCTGTAATACCAATTATTCTATTTACTATAAATCATTTGTTTGTACACAGTTTAATGCTTTGAAGTATTGTTATGTCTCCCTAACAATTCAATTAAACATCAGTCCTTTTTTTACACTCACTTCAATGATCAAACAGTTCTATTTCAAACAATTAATTTAGCATAAATGTAAATGTAAAAACAATTCTATTTCAAACTATTCATTTTAGCATTAAAATAAACGTAAAACAATTCTATTTCAAACTATTCCCTTTAGCATAAATGTAAATGCAAAAACAATTCTATTTCAAACTATTCCCTTTAGCATAAAAATAAACGTAAAAACAATTCTATTTCAAACTATTCCCTTTAGCATAAATGTAAATGTAAAAATAATTCTATTTCAAACTATTCCCTTTAGCATAAAAATAAACGTAAAAACAATTCTATTTCAAACTATTCCCTTTAGCATAAATGTAAATGTAAAAACAATTCTATTTTAATCTATTCAGTTTTGAATGTCAAACAGTTATATTTGACCCATAGATTAGATCCAATCAGGTGCTACCACTGCGGGCCACAGTGAACCTGGGAGCGATGGTAATGAAGGAGTAATCCACATTCCCTAATGCTCAAGCATTACTAGAGCCTCACCATCAGATTAAGTGTCATGTACAGGACACTCGTTGGGAGGGGGGTTACCCCTCTGCAGAAATGCAGTCGGTATAATCTGCAGCTTCAGCTGACTGGGTCAGGTTTCGTTTGGTTTTATGGTATATCAACCATTCATGGTTATTTAATGCCAAAACCTTCACATATATATATATATATATATATATATATATATATATATATATATATATGATTTTTCGTTGATAACATTCTTAAATGAACCTAAGCTCTTTTTTGTACACAGTTAAATGGTTTCAAGTATTGCTAAATAAAGTCACAATTCAAGATCAATCACATAGTTTATTCTATTTGGGTCGTAGACAGGACCCTATCAGGTTCCTCCAATCTGGGTCAGAATGGACCTGGGAGCAATGGCAATGAAGGGGTACTCCTCGCCATCAGATTGTTTAATGTCATATACAAGACATTCTTTAGAGGAGGATGTTTTACCCGTCTGCAGAAAAGCAGTCGGTGTATTCTACAGCCCTAGCCGTACCTGTTAGGGTCCCATCTGTCGAACAAATAAATAAATCCGTTTAATGGTTGAGTTCAATTATTTTTTTTACAGTTAAATTGATATGGGCCGAATAAAATTAATCATATTATTCTCGTACACCTAACTGGAAAAATAGTTCGCTTTACACACAAATAATTGCTGTGATATTTGGATATGACAAAACACCAATGATCAGACAAATAAATGATAATTATTTAGATCTTCTTAATGGGAGAATAAATTGTTATAAAAACGTTTTCGACTTGGCGAACAGTTAAGAAATATTCAAAAAAGAAAAATTAGATTAAAAATTTTTGTTGGATATTTTTTTACAGTTAAATTCCTTAAAAAAAGATTTTTTTTTGTTACGTTTTAACGAGGTTAAAGAGAATTTTAACTATTTTTTTTTTTTTTTTTGCTTTTAATTTTCATTTATTTTATCTTATTTTATTTTTTTGTCTATTCTGTTTGTTTTTTTTCAATTCATTTTTCTGAAAGATTTATCATCTTTTTTTCTTTTTTAAGCGTTGAACAAACCTAAATGATAACGAAATACCGAAGTGTTAATTTTCCCAACGGCGTTCTCTTTCCTCGGAGCCATAGGCGATTTAAAAACATTCCCTTTTTGTGCATTTTTTTTTTTTTTTCGTGATGACTAGTTTATTAAGAAGCATTGGTCTGCGATTTGGCGCGATGCCTCAGTGGTATAGTTTATGCTCTGAGGTCGCTGGTTCGATATCTAGTGGAGGAAATCACGGTATATACTGTTGAGGAGACTTCATAAGGTCGAAGCAGCTGTTCCGTATATCGTTTGCAAGTGTTTGCCGGATTTTCTGGTCATGGTAATTCAATTTTCAACACTACCTTTTTGTTAGTTTAAATTTTTCCTATATAAAAAGTTTGAAGATGTAAAAAAAAAAAAAAAAAATTACAAATCAGTAACAAAAAGACTCCTTAAAATTTTTCTAGCTTCAAAAAGGGTTACAAATAAAGTTTTAGTCTCAAACTCACACCTTAACATCCTATTTACCCAACCCCTCCGCTCGGGCAGGATATGACACAAGGTCAATTTTTAAGCGGAGTTTAACAGGTTTGAATTCAGAGTTTTCCTTCTCCTAGACTAGTTGCCTACCCAAGGCTGAAGAACCTAGACTGTCCTACTATTTACCCATAGCTGGAGGGAGAATAATTGGATTCATACCTTTCCCATTTAACATTTGCATTTTCTTTTTGTCTGTCATGTTTTTTTCTTGCTTTTAAAAAGCGGATTGCCCATTCAGCTGGGGCTGTAGAATACACTGACCCCCCCCCCGCCAAACGAGTGTCCTGGATATGACACTAAACAATCTGATGGTGAGGTTCCAGCAATGCTGGAGCTTTGGGGAATGCGGAGTACCCCTTCATTGCCATTTGCTCCCAGGTCCACTCTGGCCCGGAGTGGTAGCACCTGATAAGGGCCCTATCTATGGGTTAAATAGAATTAACAGCATACTTATGCTAAAATGAAATGTTTGAGTAAAACTGAATAGTTTGAAATAGAAATGACTTTTACAATTAAACCGTACTTACATTTAAACTGCGTGCTTATGCTTAAGTGAATTATTTGAAATGGAACTGTTTTTCGACATTAAAACTGTATTTACACTTAACCGAATTGTTACATACAACTGCTTGAATTGTTAGAAATGGAAATGTTTTGACCATTAAACTGTGTACTTATGCGAAACTGAATTGTTTTAAATAGAACAGATTATTTACATAAAAATGGATTTGGCGTTGAATAACTTACAAAGGTTGATATGCCATAAAACCAAACAAACCAAACCAAACCTAAAAAGCGGAGAATAATAATTTCAACCCACCTATTTAATCATCTTTACAGAAAATATAAAAATCAAAAACTTTAAAGCCTTCATCGGTTAAAAGTTTAAGAAAAGTGGGAAGAAGAAAAATATGAAAAATTACATAATTCCGTTTGCCACTGGGATGAATGTTTGTTTATAGTTTTGATTCTTCTCACTTGAGCTTAAATTGGCTGCATGCTAATAGCATTTTCATGTGAATATATCCGTGTGTTTGTTCTAAGTAAGTAAAGTTATCGACCTTAGTCGAGGGTGACCCAAAGGCTCCCTTTTCAATAGCTACTACACCTCGGTGTAGAGGAGAGCGCTACTCCTTTCCCTGGGTTGCTCCACTTTACCCTTGAACCTAACCTTATAATGTTGAGTGCTAAGCAAGGCAAGTACAGTTTTTTGAGTCTTTGGTATGACTCGAGCCGGGATTGAACCCCGATCTCCGGGACCACTGGCGAACAATCTACTCATGAGGCCAATATTGTAATGTTTTTGTTTTTTAAACTGATTTGTTTGATATAGAACTGTTTTGACATTTAACTGAGTGCAAACAAAACTTGTACAAATACTAAACTGAATTAGGTGAATTAGAACTGCTTGACTAAACTGAATAGCTTGAAATAGAAATGTTTTTTACGATTAAACTGTACTTACATTTAAACTGCGTACTTATGCTAAACTGAATTGTCTGAAATTGAACTATTTTCATAAAAATGGACTTGTCGTTGAATGACCTGCAAAGGTTGATATGCCGTAAAACCCAAACAACCAACCAACAACCAAGGTTTGGATTTAATGTTGTCCTTCATTTATACTGAATGCCCACCAAGCCAAATCTAAGAAAACAAACATATGAACACATTCTGAGGAAAAAAATTAAAGATTTATATCCGAGGGGTTGAATTGTAGCTAACTGAAGCGATAATTTTGGGATTTAACTCTTTCAAAATTTAAAAAAAAAAATGGAGCAAGTGATTAAAATTAGTCTTATCCGGATTGTAGGTGTAAGAATTTTATTCTATGTACTTTTGAGGTCACTTTAAGTAAAAATTTTGCTCAGTTGGCTGGGGCTGTAGAAATACACCGACTGCATCTCTGCAGAGGAGTGAGACCCCTCCCCAACGAGTGTCCTGGATATAACACTAAACAATCTTATGGTGAGGTTCCAGTAATGCTGGAGCTTTGGGGCATGCGGAGTACTCCTTCATTGCCATCGCTCCCAGGTCCACTTTGGCTCTAACTGTTACCACCTGATAGGGTCAAACAGAATTAAACTGCGTACTTATGCTAAACTGAATTGTTTGAAATAGAACTGTTTTTGACATTGAAACTGTACTTTCGCAAAATTGAATTGTTTGAAATAGAACTGTTTTTACATTTAACTGTGTGTAAACAAAATTTATACTTATACTAAACCGAATCGGTTGAATTAGAACTGTTTAACTAAACTGAACAGCTGTGTAATTATGCCAAACTCAATTGTTTGAAATAGAACTGCTTATTTGTATAAAAATGGTTTTAGCATTAAATAACCCACAAGAGTTGATATGCCATAAAACCCAAACAAACAAACAAGCATTTTACTGAGAATTAATGCACATTTCAACAGGACGACTGTCTATTTGGCAGAATTTACCTTTTTAGACATCCTTCGAATACAACACGAAGCCGTTTGTGTATCACTAAACGCTAATACAATTTGTAAAGGTCGAAAACGATCTGTTTTACCTTAGTAGTAGGGCAGACTGGGTTCTTTAGCCAATCAGTCTAAGAGAATGAAAACTATTAATTTAAACCAGCTGTGCACTGCTTCAAAATTGACCTTGTGCCATATCCTGCTTGTGGCGGGGGTTGGTCAAATAAATTTCTAGAATAAAAGATTCTCCATTATCTGTTGGAACCAATCAACCGCGGATACGGAATTCTTACTGTACGAATAAACATGCAAAAGTTATGTAAAATATGAAAATTAATTTTTTAGAAAAAAGAAAATATTTGAAAAGAAAAATATTTGAGAAATATCCATTAAATTTCATAAAGACTATTAAATTACTCTTTTTTTTTTTAATATAGAAATTTGGGTCGTATTTTTGTGCCTGGAGGGTGGACCTGATTTTCAGAAATATAACTAAATAAGTGAATACATAAAAAAAAGAAAGAAAAAAAAAAGAAAACAAGCAAAAATGTCCAATTAGTATTTTATATTCTGTTCATTGGGCCTTTGAAGTCTTTTTTCCCCTTGGAGTATCGTTAAAAAAGAGGTCAATCAATTTAAAGAGCTCATAAAATATTTCCTGCTGACAGAAAATGCACTTTAAGAGAGAGAGAGAGAGAGAGAGAGAGAGAGAGAGAGAGAGAGAGAATATGTGTGTGTGTGCGCGCGCGCGCGCGCGTGTGTGTGTGTGTGAATATACATTTCCAATTTTTTAATTTTGAAAAATATTACGCAAAAACATAGGGAAAATATCTGAAACAAATTAAAACTTGCTGTTTAGGATCTACCCGTATTAGATTATCAGAGGTCGAAAATTAAAAAAGAAAAAAAAAAAAAAAAAAAAAAAGAAACAGCCCTTCTCACCACATCCAACTAAGGTGCTGCAAACTAAAAATGATAGTTTGGTTTTGTTTGGTTTGGTTTTATAGCATATCAACCATTGCAGGTTATTTAATGCCAAATCCTCTTTATACATATATATCAAATATATATGATTTGGTTTGGTTGGATTTTATGGCATATCAACCATTGTAGGTTATTTAATGCCAAATCCTCTTTATACAAATATATCAAATATATATGATTTAGTTTGGTTGGGATTTATGGCATATCAACCATTGTTGTTTTTTAATGCCATATCAACTTTATACATATATATTAAATATATAAGATTTGGTTGGGTTTTTGGCATATCAACCATTGTTGGTTATTTAATGCTAAATCCTCTTTATACTCATGTATTAAATACATATGATTTAGTTTGTTTTGGGTTTTATGGCACATCAACCCTAGTAGGTTATCTAATCTTGTTTATTCATATATAAATCAATTACATATATAATTTGTTAGCGAATAGTTTGTAGGTAACATTATTTTTAAAAGATCCAAAACTCATTTGTTTGCACACAGCTAAATGGTTTCAAAGTTTGCTTTTAAACTCAAATAAATGGTTGGGCTTCTTTGTTTTCATGGCATATCAACCTCCGTAGGTTATTTAATGCCAACGCCATCTTTATTGATGGATAGTAGTAGTATTACTATTTATTGTTTGCACAGTGTTAAATGGTTGCCCAGTCGACTGGAGCAGTAGAATACATAGTCTGCACCTTTGCAGAGGGGTAAGACTCCCCACCCCCATGAGTGTCCTGGGTACGACACTAAGCGTTCTGATGGTGAGGTTCCAGTGATACTGGAGTTTTGGGGAATGTGGAGCACCACTTCATTGCCATCGCTCCCAGAGTGGGTGCACCTGATAAGGCCCTATCTATGGATTAAATAGAACTAACTTAAGTACTTATACTAAACTGAATTGTTTGAAATAGAATTGTTTTCGACATAGAAACTGTACTTACGTTAAACTGAATTGTTTGAATAATAACTGTTTGACTAAACTAAACAGATTGAAATAAAAGTTTTAAACGGTGAACATACATTTAAACTGCGTACTTATACTAAACTGAATTGTTTGAAATGGAACTGTTTTTGACATTGAAACTGTACTCACGTTAAACTGAATTTTTAAAAAAATAGAACTGTTTTGAAATTCAATTGTGTGTAAACAAAATCTATACTTATACTAAACTGAATTGGTTGAATTAGAACTGTTTGACTCAACTGAATAGCTTGAAATAGAAATGTTTTTGACAATTCAACTCTGCCCTCATGTTAAACTAAATTGTTTTAAATAAAACTGATTATCTGTATAAAAATAGACTTGGCATTAAATAATCTAGAAAGGTTGATATGCCATAAAACAAACCAACCAACCAGCCAACCAACCAACCAACCAGCCAACCAACCAACCAACCAGAGTTAAATGGCTTCGCATATTGCTTTTTAAAACTAATAATTCCATTCAATATTAATTATAATCCCTTGAAAAGTTCTATTTGACGCTTAGATGGGACCTTAAAAAGTTTATCACTTCAGGTCAGAGTGAACCTGAGATTAAAGGTAAGGAAGTGGTAGTCCACATTCCCCAAACTCCAAGCCTGGAGCCTCATCATCGGATGATGTTTAAAGTGATACCCAGGACACATTTATGAATATAAGTTAGTAAAGTTGGTGACCTTAGTTGTGGGTGACCAGAAGGCTCCCTTTTCAATAGCTACGACACCGAGCGCTACTCCTTTCCCTGAACTGCTCCACTTTACCCTTGATACATACCTGATATTACCGAGTGTTAAGCAAGGAGGTATTAAGTACCATTTTAAAAGTCTTTGGTATGACGCGACCTGGAATTGAACCCAGGTCTCCCGGACTATTAGCGAACACTCTAACCACTCCCGACCATTGACAATCCCTTTCCCACTTGATTTTTCAATGAATTTCTTTAATAAAATAATTAGAAATGCATTCACATAATATCTATAATCGCCTAATTCTATCAGTAACGTTAGCATGAAAGACTAAACATACTTTTCTGTCTGATTTTCAATGCATTTTTCTGAATATCTAATTCTTTTCAAAACTGAAATAATTTTGAACGCTCTTCTGTAGTACAATCGTCGGCAAGGAATTTACATTGAACATATCAATATACGCTCCCCACAGGGGGTTGAGCACCCTGGTGAAGGAATTTACAACTGCCACTCGCATAATGCAAAGCTCTTCGAATGATTTGACGACTCTGGTATCCGGTAAAGGAAAAAATGTTAACAAACGAAGGCTACTACATAATGCCTTATAATTCCCTAGCTGACGTGGTTCGCTTGTTGACTGAGCGACATGATACTAAGTCTAACGTAAGGTTGAGTGGGTTTCGATCCCAGCTTCAAGTGTCCTACGTGTCAAACCACACTGAAGAGTTGTGATACAACGAAACAGTCCCTCTAAGGATAATATATATATATAGCCTTATGGGTCGTTCAAAATTTTGTAGGCTACACCCCGAAAGAAAAGCAATTGCTAAAGATTTTTAACTGAAACTCAGTATATAAGTAAGATGTGAGCAAGGTGGGTCCAAAGAATGCAGATCCCAATCCCTGAGCACAATCTGAAAATGGTGGACATTTCCAGGACACTCCATATGAGCAAGGCTAAGAACTTTCCGAATGACCCTCGTGTGTGTATATATATATATATATATATATATATATCATATTTACCAACCCCTCCGTTCGGGCAGGATATGACACAAGGTCAATTTTCAAGCGGAGTTTAACAGGTTTGAATTCAGAGTTTTCCTTCTCCTCGACTAGTTGCCTCACCAAGACTGAAGAACCTAGTCTGCCCTACTATTTACCTATAGCTGGAGAGAGAATAATTGGATTCATACCTTTCCCAAAGGTATTAGTGCTGTGTGAAATGCAATCAGTCTCGTCCAGGATTTGAACTCGTGTCCCCGTGTCCACTTCCTGTGACGATAACGATTACACCACAGGCACCACCATATATATATATACATGTTTGTCTGTGTGTGTGTGTGTATGTATATATGTGTGTCTGTGGGTGTATATATGAATGATTGATTGTATTTTATGGCATATCCATCAACGCGTGTTATTTAATGTCAAATTCTGATTATATATTTTATTTTTAAGTGCATACTTTGTTGGTAACATTTTTAAATGAGCAAGAACTCATTTGTTTGCACACTGTTAAATGATCTCAAGTGTTACTATTGTTTGCACACAATTAAATGGTTCTAAGTATTGCCATCTAATACTGATGATTCAATTTCATAAGAACAAAAAGTTCTTATTTGATCCATAGATGTGACCTTAACAGGTGCCACCTCTCTTTCTCAGAGTGGACCAGGGAGTAATGGTATTGAAAGAGTACAACACATTCCCCAAATCTCCAGGACTGACCGTTAGACGCAGATGAGTAGAGGGTTCGCTGATGGTCCGGAAGACCGGGGTTCAATCCCAGGTCGAGTCATACCAAAGACTTTAAAAACCGTACTTGATGACGCCTTGCTTAACACTCAGCATAATAAGGTAAGGATCAAGGGTAAAGTGGAGCAATCCAGGGAAAGGAGTGGCGCCCTCCCCTACACCTCGGTGTACTAGCTATTGAAAAGGGAGCCTTAGGGTCACCCTCGACTCAGGTCGCTAACTTTACTTTCTTAACTTTTACTTCGTGTCGTAAACAGCAAATTTGTTGAAGACGGGCATCTTAACCCTTACAAGGGATTCAGTCGGCGCATTCTACAGCCCCAGCTGACTGGTCTCTGTATCTGTCTGTCTGTCTGTCTCGCTCTCTCTCTCTCTCTATATATATATATATATATATATATATATATGTATATAACATTGTAAAGAAACATTAACAACGAGTCAGTTTGAATTACAACATTTGGGAGGAAAAAAACTATTTGATTTGTGTGTGTGTATGTGTGTGTGTGTGTATGTGTGTGAAACCCAGTTACCGGCAAGTGTGATCGATCTAATTTTCAAGACACGCCCTCAGATAGTGTAAACTTGAATGTTTGTGTTCGGATCTGCTGATATATACTGCCCCACAGTTCTCCTCCAAATCTGGCTAAATAATCAAAGGCACGAGTCGGTCCCTAGGGAAAACTACGGGGGTCAGGACCAGAGACAACATTCCGCCGAGAAAACGGAGAAAACCACTGAACCATGAGTCTCATGATCTATCGAGTTAGAGAAAACAGTTGGTTAGATCTTATCATGGTTATAAAAATAAAATAAAATAGAAATAAAATAAAATAAACAAAAAATCAAAAAAATAGATAATTCTAAAATTTCGTAAAAATCACGACAACCGGTGCACGCGTTGAAAAAAAAAACCAAAAGTTAATTACTAATGCTTCCTTTTACATCTTTCTTTCGTTGGAGGCGCTCGTCGTGCAACGATTATCGTCACATTAGAAATGGAAAGGGTGACCTAAGTTGAAATACTTACAAGAAAAAGTCTGCACTTCCCATTGCGCTAATACCCTTCGGAAAGTAATGCATGCAACTATTCTCCCTCCAACGATGGGTAAATAGTTGAGCAGACTTGGCTCTTTGATCTAGGAATGGTAATCAGTCAAGGAGAAAGAAAACTTAGAAATCTAATCTGCCACAACCAGGAAGGGATTGGCTAAATAAATACATAGACCAGGCACTTTTACTTTCGTATGGCAACCAATCAAAGATCGAGTCATACCAACAACTCAAAAAATGATACTTGATGCCGATTTGCTTAACGCTCAGTATTATAAGGTAAGGATCAAGGGTAAAGTGGAGCAATCCAGGGGATGGAGAAGCGCCCTTCCCTACGCCTCAGTGTTGTAGCTATTAAAAAGGGAGCCTTCGGTTCACCGTCAACTAAGGTCACCAGCTTTACTTATATCATATTAATATAAAGTTTCATTAGACATTGAGACCAAGTTCTAAAAAGTTTCTTTTTCGATTTCCTTTCCTCTCCCTTTTCACGAGCCATTACTTATATATATATATATATATATATTAAAAATATCCAGTCTGTGTCCAAAGACAGTGGGTGTGGATTAATCTTTACATAGAATATATGAGGGTAATCATATAAATCTATGAGAGTGCTCAATGTATGGCTATTGTTAGTTCCCTATTTATTCGCTGGGGTATAACAAAATTCACATTCAGAGCGTATATAGTACAATTTGATGGAGACTCAAACTCGGTTAAGTCGTCATAATCTTGTCAGATGACTATTTACATGCTTCTCTCTAGTCGCAGAGTAGCAAATCTGCATGTAAATAGTCATCTGACGAGATAGAGATTATAGTAATATTCTCTGCCGAAATAAATTCATGATGATGACTTAAACGAGGTTGAGTCTCCATTAAATTGTACAATATATATATATATATATATATATATATATATATATATATATATCTTAAAATTAATAGGTACACAAATGATTTCAGATTTGTTATCTAGGTTTTAAATACTTTATATACATGAGCTCTACACGTGTTTCGGACTTTACGTTTTCTTCAAGAGATTTTGAATGGCTAATTTAAGTTCCGGCTGTTTTTTGTTTTTGTTGGTTGATAGGTTGGTTTTGGTTTCTGTTTCTTTATTTAATGTCATATCAACCTTTGCAGGTTATTGAATGCCAAAGCCACCTCTCAAGAAGAACAGTAACGGTCGTATTTTACCCCTAGCTGGGAAGATAAGGGGGTTCATATCTTTCCTCAGAAGTATTTTTTCCGAAATTGATTGTAATAGCGCGACTAGATTTTGAACTCATTTACTAAAATTCTATAGCCCAGCGCTTTAACCATTACACCACAAGGACACCTCCTTATTAGGTTGTTGGAATTTTAGTTAATTCTAGATTTGTGTCTGTAAATGTCCCATTCGAGTTAACTGTCCGTGAACACCTCTAGCCTACGTAAATGTTTTTGTGTATATATAATCATCATGGCGTGCCGTTAGCACAGATTTCCCTGACCCTTTCTCGCCACTCGTCTCTGTCGTCCATCGCTCCCGGAACGTCTTCCCTGTGACATCCTGTATCAGCACAGAGCAGTAGTAGATAGTTTCTAGCTGGTCGCTCAACTCGTCCGTGTGAAGGGTTTCTCGGGAGCACATTGTTTATGAGCTCGTCCTGAATTCTCCAGCAGTGTCATGCATGTCTTTCTCGTCTAATTTGGATGGTCCAGGAGACTTGAGTTCAATCCCAGGTCGAATCATACCAAAGACTTAAAAATTGTACTTTATGCCTCCTTAGTTAATACTCAGCATCATGGGTAATTGGAGCAATCTTGAGAAAGGAGTAGTTAGCTACTATACTTCGGTGTAGTAGCTAACTTACTCGTATATATATATATATATATATATATATATATATATATATATATATATGTATGTATATACTCCCCTACCACCGTAGGGTTGAGCTCTCTAGCGAATGAAGTAATCGCGTTGCCATTTGCGTTTATGCAAGGCTCTTCATATATGAATTGAGCTCTCGGTAGCCGTTAAGCGGATGTATGTAAACAATAGTAATTAGGATTCATAACCATTTAAAATTTACATGGCTGCTGCTGGTTTCCTCGTGGCTGAGGGGTAGAGTCTTGGATTGGCGTTTAAGTTAACCGGGTTTCGATCCCAGCTACGGGAATCTAGTATGTCTAGCCACACTGATAAGTTCTCATAGAACGAAACAGATTTGTCTTTGGATAACAATATATAAATATATTTATATATGTACACGAATATATGTACGTATATACTCATAAATACATATTTTCAACGATGTTGGTTTGATTTTTTCCTCCTTTGTTCTTTCATCTCTGTATGTATGCGTGTGTGTTGTTTTTTTTTCTTTACTAGTATAGGATAGATTTGTGGTTGGATACGCGTAGGTTTTGTTAAAGTTTTAGTATCGCTAGGGGATTAGCATTTAATATGTAAAACATGGACTTAGACAAGCATTTAAAATACCATCTTACCTCGTTATCGAATCCAGAAGTAGTTGATCGAAACCGGATGAAGTAATGACAACATTATATAGTAGAGGAGCGCGAAATGCCCTGTTTTCATTGGCTGATGCTGAATGACATATGTCAATAAAGAACGGTCGAAGTCCGGCCTTACTGTTTTTAAAATTTTTTTTTATTGTTTTAGCAATGTTACGGTGCGTAGCACGTTGCTATCAAGGAGGTGGCTTGACTCTTCTAAAGTCATGCCGGGGTTGCTGTTGGAGTCGTTATGATGCGGAACCCGAAATCGGCGATGAAAACAGTGCATCACTGATGACCTCCCTTGATGCATCTAGGATGTATGACTTTAAAAAAATATGTGCACTAATTCATTCATGCATGTACGTAATTTTACAAAAGCATTTGGTGGGTTTAATATGTGTGAGAATGCATTCGATCCCATACATAGATGGACTTAGGCGCTTTTGGTGGTGTAATGGTTAGCAAGCTCGACTAGCAAACCTACACGAGTAAGTTCGAGTCTCATTGGGTGCCCCTTTCATATGGCCTTGTGCCACATCTAAGCAAAAAGCTTAGTAAATTTTAGGGCACCTCGGGTGGTGTAATGGTTAGCAAAGTAGAATAGCAAACCTACACGAGTGAGTTCGAGTCTCATTGGGTGCCCCTTTCATATGGCCTTGTGCCACATCTAAGCAAAAAGCTTAGTAAATTTTAGGGCACCTCGGGTGGTGTAATGGTTAGCAAAGTAGAATAGCAAACCTACACGAGTGAGTTCGATTCTCATTGGGTGCCCCTTTCATATGGCCTTGTGCCACATCTAAGCAAAAAGCTTAGTAAATTTTAGGGCACCTCGGGTGGTGTAATGGTTAGCAAAGTAGAATAGCAAACCTACACGAGTGAGTTCGATTCTCATTGGGTGCCCCTTTCATATGGCCTTGTGCCACATCTAAGCAAAAAGCTTAGTAAATTTTAGGGCACCTCGGGTGGTGTAATGGTTAGCAAAGTAGAATAGCAAACCTACACGAGTGAGTTCGAGTCTCATTGGGTGCCCCTTTCATATGGCCTTGTGCCACATCTAAGCAAAAAGCTTAGTAAATTTTAGGGCACCTCGGGTGGTGTAATGGTTAGCAAAGTAGAATAGCAAACCTACACGAGTGAGTTCGAGTCTCATTGGGTGCCCCTTTCATATGGCCTTGTGCCACATCTAAGCAAAAAGCTTAGTAAATTTTAGGGCACCTCGGGTGGTGTAATGGTTAGCAAAGTAGAATAGCAAACCTACACGAGTGAGTTCGATTCTCATTGGGTGCCCCTTTCATATGGCCTTGTGCCACATCTAAGCAAAAAGCTTAGTAAATTTTAGGGCACCTCGGGTGGTGTAATGGTTAGCAAAGTAGAATAGCAAACCTACACGAGTGAGTTCGATTCTCATCGGGTGCCCCTTTCATATGGCCTTGTGCCACATCTAAGCAAAAAGCTTAGTAAATTTTAGGGCACCTCGGGTGGTGTAATGGTTAGCAAAGTAGAATAGCAAACCTACACGAGTGAGTTCGATTCTCATTGGGTGCCCCTTTCATATGGCCTTGTGCCACATCTAAGCAAAAAGCTTAGTAAATTTTAGGGCACCTCGGGTGGTGTAATGGTTAGCAAAGTAGAATAGCAAACCTACACGAGTGAGTTCGATTCTCATTGGGTGCCCCTTTCATATGGCCTTGTGCCACATCTAAGCAAAAAGCTTAGTAAATTACCATACATAGATGGACTTTAAAGCGTTATATGTATGTGTATATTTTTGCGTTAGCGACATTCTTTTAAATGTTGGTTTGGATCTGTCTATATATTTCTTTTTTCTTTTATTTGGAGTAATGAGTAGTCATCAATCTGGTATATTTGCATTATTTTATAGTCACCTTTACCGGCTTATTGGCTTAGTGGGTAGAGTGTTTGACAATGGTCCAGGAGAACTGGGTTCAATTCCAGGTCACATCATACCAAAGACTTTAAAAATGGTACTTGATACCTCCTTGCTTAACACTCAGCAATATAAGGTACGTATCAAGGGTAAAGTGGAGCAATCCAGGGAAAGGAGTAGTGCCCTCGTGGTGTAATGGTTAAAGCACTGGTCTGCGGAATCGTAGTAAGCGAGTTCGCGCTATTACGTTCACTTTCGGACAAATATCCTTGGAAAAGATATGAAACCCCTAATCCTCCCAGTTATGGGTTAAATATCACTACAGCTGCTTTTCTCGAAGTATGGCTTTGGCATTAAATAACCTACGAAGGTTGAGATGCTATTAAACAAAAGAAAGCCAAACCCAAAGAAAGAAGAATACATTTAAGGCCAAATTAATAAAATCAGAAACTCGATTGATGATAGACAATCATGACTAGACTTACTGAGAGTAAATGAAGTTAGCTGTGGGAAGAGAACCTCGAGATAAAATCTAAAAGCTCACAGCCAAGAAAAAAGAAAACAGAAGTGGAAAGAACATGTCACTGACAAACCAATGAAAAAAATAATTAATTGCCCACCAGACATCAAACTAGAACAGTTTACGAAGGAATAACTTGACAGAGCAGGCATACAAATCGGGCTATGCACTTTGCAAAATGACAATCTTATCCTGCGTTGAGTTGTGTTTACTGGTTGCAGCTGATCGAATCCCAATCCATGAGTTTGAAATGGTTCCACAGAGAAGAACAAGGTGAAGATAAAAAAATTAAATCAATGTTATTTAAAGAGGAGTAAGTTTGTGTGACAAAATAAAGGTTTGTGGTGTCCTCACTTTGACTACGAAATTCCCTCAACTAAAAACTACAGCCGACTGCTAGGTTTTCGGACCTGACGTCACCCCCATATCCCTCTGGCCCACCCTCTGCGTCTGTTCCTTCGGTTCTTTTGGCTGAATATATTTTGCAAATATATTTTTTCTTTTCCTTGCTTTATTTTGTTAAAATATCCATCGTTGTTCTAGCAACACTTTTTTTTCACAATCTAAATGTCCTGATCAAGGTTTATTATAACCGAAACGCTTTAACGTTGACTGACCGATAAAATAAATTCATCCCTTTTGGATTACTTTAATTTTCTATTTTCTTTATATATATATATATATATATATATATATAATTATCAAGTCGTACATATATCATGGTGTTTTCTCTCTCACGTCCATTGCTTCAGGCAGATCCTCTATACAGTATTCAGTGTCCGCGCAGAGTTAGTGTATGTAAGTATTTCCTGGACGACTAACACTAGTGTGTCCATGTGTAGGAGTCCATCAGAGAACGTCGCTTATGTCCTTAACTTTACTTCTCCAGTAGTATTCAACATGTCTTATTCATGGGTCTCGCCAGAGCCCAGGTGGCGCATCCGCACAGTAGTACTGACACAGACACAACTTGCAAGAAATCAATGTTTTTTTTTAAAACACTTTTTGGCCCAGGTGGCTGTGACTGCAGAATACACTGACTGCTTCTCTGCAGAGAAATAAGACTCCCCCTAACGAGTGTCTTGTGGGCCAGTCGGCTGGGGCTGCAGAATGCACCAACTTTATTTCAGCAGCGGGATAAGACTCCCCCAATGCGTGTCCTGGATATGAAACTAAACAATCTGATTATAAAGCTCCAGTAATGCTGGAGCTTTGGGGAATGTGGAGTACTCCTTTATTGCCATCGCTCCCAGGTCCACTATGGCCCGGAGTGGTAGCACCTGATAGGGTCAAATAGAACTAAACTGTGTTCTACTGCTAAACTGAATTGTTTGAAATAGAACTATTTTTAACATTTAGATTGTGTACTTATGCTAAACTGAATTGTTTGAAATAGCACTGTTTATATGTATAAAAATGGATTTCGTATTAAATAACCTACAATAGTTGACATGCCGTAGAAGCAAACCAAACTTAAAACAGAGTTCCATATGATCGACAACCTGTCGATAGCAGTCTACGCCTTCCCCTTATGTATGTTGACATTGATGAGATATTGCTTCTGAGGTTAGAGAACTGGTCTACTTACTTCAGAGGGTTTCCTTTTTTCAGTGGATATGGCTCCTTCTTTCTCAAAACACAGAAACTTAAGCTTATTTGCGTCCACGTAGAGGGTAATGCTTCCTGTTGCTTGCTCTCGGTTATGCAGCAGGGATTCTGCTTGGTCAAGTGCATTTGTGAGAAGCGCTTGATTATCTGCATAGTCTGCGTTGTGTTCTGGGTAAAATAAGTTCTTCACTTACTCTAAAATGCCAGATAAGTGTCGCCCATTTTGTTTTGGAGTCTAAAAAGTATATTCATTGTATTGACGCATTAAAATGTCACACATTAACAAAAATTCAGAGCAATGTCATTTTCAATTCTACAATAGAAACAAAACAGGCTTAAAACTCACGACTGAGCTTCACGTTGACGATTCTCAAGTAAACAAGCACTGACACGTTCCTATTATATATTAACTTTAAAAAAAAATGCTTGATGTTCTTATTAAGCCAAGTTAGTCTCAAAAGGTCATAATATCAAATACTACCAAAACTCTGGATTTCACATATAATGGTCTGATAGCCGGATTTTTGCTTCCTTAAACAGGATTCGTTTTAACGGCATATCAACCTGTTAAGGCTTGTTTTATGCCAAGAGGTTAGGGAATCGCATACATTGTACATTTATAGTTACATTATTTTTGGGTATTTATTCCATATGAGTTTTTTTTAAAAGTTATTTATCAAATATTCCTATCTCACACAAAGAAGTTACGCACAGTTTTAAAATTTCAACTATTCTAATCTAATACTAAGAATTATATGGTTTCAAGTAATTATTTCTTTTTGATAATAATTTGAGAGTTAAGGCAATGAAGGAGTATTCTACACTTCCCTGATCCCCAAAAAGAGAGCCTCCCCATCAGACGTAGATTAGTATCATACCTAGTCCTCCTATACTTTGCAGGGAGCTCTTACCCCTCTGAAGGGGGTACAGTCAGTATTTTAAACTCAACCGGCGGGTATTATGATACAAGAAGTTTTGTTTAGATTCATTTGGTCTTCTTTAATTCAACAAGTAATAGCGAAAAACTGCTATATATAAATATATATATATATATATATATATATATATATATATATATATATATATATATATATATATGTAGAGAGAGAGAGAGAGAGAGAGAGAGAGGTGAACTAATTTCAATCTGAACTTTCAAGATAAGCAAGTGAATAGCCGACTTGACTACGAACAGCGAGTCTTTTGTCAAAGGCACGTACAAGAAGAGAAACCCACGACGTGAACTGAGTCTTATTCAAATATGGAGACCTGACCTACCTTGTTTTCCGCACCCGCCGACCCGCGCTCTGTTTGAGAAGAGGGGTGTTGTACGGGCGGGAAACACACCTGGTGCCTCTGGTTCGCCGGGTGCAATGAAGAACACGCCACAGAGAGAGAGAGAGAGAGAGAGAGAGAGAGAGAGAGAGATCTGTGAATGAATATAATGAAGTAGAAAATTAAAGCGTTGCTAATTTAAATTTTTTCTTCAATTTCGCTGTGTGTTTCTCTGTATATATTTAAAATTCTCACTTTGGCATTCTGTTTCTATCTATCTATCTATCTATCTATCTATCTATCTATCTATCTATCTCCTTTAATCTGCTCATATCTATCTATCTATCTATCTATCTATCTCCTTTAATCTGCTCATATATATATATCTATCTATCTATCTATCTATCTATCTATCTATCTATCTCCTTTAATCTGCTCATATCTATCTATCTATCTATCTATCTATCTATCTATCTCCTTTAATCTGCTCATATCTATCTATCTATCTATCTATCTATCTATCTATCTATCTATCTATCTATCTCCTTTAATCTGCTCATATCTATCTATCTATCTATCTATCTATCTATCTATCTATCTATCTCCTTTAATCTGCTCATATCTATCTATCTATCTATCTATCTATCTCCTTTAATCTGCTCATATCTATCTATCTATCTATCTATCTATCTATCTCTTTTAATCTGCTCATATCTATCTATCTATCTATCTATCTCCTTTAATCTGCTCATATCTATCTATCTATCTATCTATCTATCTATCTATCTATCTATCTCCTTTAATCTGCTCATATCTATCTATCTATCTATCTATCTATCTATCTATCTATCTATCTATCTCCTTTAATCTGCTCATATCTATCTATCTATCTATCTATCTATCTATCTATCTATCTATCTATCTATCTATCTCCTTTAATCTGCTCATATCTATCTATCTATCTATCTATCTATCTATCTATCTATCTATCTATCTATCTATCTATCTCCTTTAATCTGCTCATATCTATCTATCTATCTATCTATCTATCTATCTCCTTTAATCTGCTCATATCTATCTATCTATCTATCTATCTATCTCCTTTAATCTGCTCATATCTATCTATCTATCTATCTATCTATCTATCTATCTATCTATCTCCTTTAATCTGCTCATATCTATCTATCTATCTATCTATCTATCTATCTATCTATCTATCTATCTATCTATCTCCTTTAATCTGCTCATATCTATCTATCTATCTATCTATTTATCTATCTATCTATCTATCTATCTATCTATCTATCTATCTATCTATCTCCTTTAATCTGCTCATATCTATCTATCTATCTATCTATCTATCTATCTCCTTTAATCTGCTCATATCTATCTATCTATCTATCTCCTTTAATCTGCTCATATCTATCTATCTATCTATCTATCTATCTATCTATCTATCTATCTATCTATCTATCTATCTATCTCCTTTAATCTGCTCATATCTATCAATCTATCTATCTATCTATCTATCTATCTATCTATCTATCTATCTATCTATCTATCTATCTATCTATCTCCTTTAATCTGCTCATATCTATCTATCTATCTATCTATCTATCTATCTATCTCCTTTAATCTGCTCATATCTATCTATCTATCTATCTATCTATCTATCTATCTATCTCCTTTAATCTGCTCATATCTATCTATCTATCTATCTATCTATCTATCTATCTCCTTTAATCTGCTCATATCTATCAATCAATCTATCTATCTATCTATCTATCTCCTTTAATCTGCTCATATCTATCTATCTATCTATCTATCTATCTATCTATCTATCTATCTCCTTTAATCTGCTCATATCTATCTATCTATCTATCTATCTATCTCCTTTAATCTGCTCATATCTATCTATCTATCTATCTCCTTTAATCTG
This sequence comes from Sepioteuthis lessoniana, assembly GCA_963585895.1. Taxonomy (NCBI): domain Eukaryota; kingdom Metazoa; phylum Mollusca; class Cephalopoda; order Myopsida; family Loliginidae; genus Sepioteuthis; species Sepioteuthis lessoniana. The sequence continues at coordinate 27,448 of CAUZXS010002677.1, forward strand.
CTCATATCTATCTATCTATCTATCTATCTATCTATCTCCTTTAATCTGCTCATATCTATCTATCTATCTATCTATCTATCTATCTATCTATCTATCTATCTCATTTTGTTCCTAACTATATATTGCAATCTGTATCTTTCAATCTACCCTTGGGTTTTTAGTTTGCTTCTATCCGAGTCTCTGTATATATATATATATATATATATATATATATATATATATATATATATATATATATATATATGTGTGTGTGTGTGTGTGTGTGTGTGTGTGTGTGTCAGCCTATTACTATTTATGTATCAGAATTTTGTTCATATCAATCTGTATAGTTATCTAGCTAGCTAACTGATTAGGTAGCTAGGTAGCCATCCCAGTCTGATCATGTACATCTCTCTCTCTCTCTCTCTCTCTCTCTCAGTCTAATCTCTCTCTCTCTCTCCCACACACACACACACACACACACACACACACACACACACACACAACATATACATACATACATACATACATATATATATATATATATATATATATATATAAACTAAACTGAACTAAACCAAACAGCTAGAATAGATAAATCTAATGCAATGTCGATCAGTCCATAATTAAGTAATATAATTGATGTTCAAATTTAAATTTAATAAAATACAACCAGTACTTAGCCATGACATACGAGGATCATTAAATAAGATTCCAGACTTTTTTCGTATGGGCACTTTTATTGATAGTACACACATGAAACTCTAGTCCTCTTCGAAGTAATATCCTCTGGCTGCAACGCACATGTTCTACCGTTCCAACAACTTCTGGAAGGCCCCATAGAAGTCTTCTTGTGTGAGCGTGTAAATGGCCTTCGTTACAGCCTCTTTCATCTCCTCAATTGTCTCATAACGACAGCCTCTGGGCTTAGGGAATAACCAAAAGTCACAGGGAGTAAGGTCTGGACTAGGGTGAGGGTGAGGCTGAGGAACTGTCTTGATGCTCATCTTGGTCAAATAGTCTGTGACAAGGATGGATCTGTGGACTGGTGCATTGTCCTGATGGAAATGCCACAGACCCGATTTGAAGAGTGCGCGCCTCTTCCGATGGAATCTCTTCCTGAACTCCCTTAAAATCTCAACATAGTAGCCCTAACCCTAACCCTTTAGCCAATCAACTCTGGTGTATTGACTTCCTTACTCCCACCACACCTCTCATCATCCCTCACAGACTCCCTGCCTTCCTTGAATCTCTCACACCACTCAAAAACTGACGCTCGATTCATGCAAGATGGTCGAAAAGCAGTCTGAAGCATTCCATACGTTTCTGTGGCATTTTTTCCAAGTTTAAAACACAATTTTATTGTATATCGTTCTTCTAAAGTGTCAGATTGCATTTTTGAAATTCACCAGCTGTGACGATCAGGATTTAGTAGGGTGTATTCCAGTTGCTGCTGTAGGTGTTCATTTGAACCTGAAATCATAAAAATTGGTCAGTCACCGCATAAGATGTATAGCAATAACATACTGAATTTTCAAGAGTCTACGACAATTTCAAATGCCTGTACAAAAAAGTCTGGAAACTTACTGAGGTCATCACATATATATATATATATATATATATATATATATATATATATATATATATATATATATATTGGTAAGTGTATAGAGTGTACGCTAATGGTCAGGGAGATCGGGGTTCAATCCCAAGTTGGGTCATATCAAAGACTCAAAAAATGGTACTTGATACCTCCTTGCTTAACATTCAACATTATAGGTACGTATCGAGGGTAAAATGGAGCAATCCAGGAAAAGGAGCTGCGCCCTCCCCTACTCCTCGGTGTTGTAGCTATTGAAAAGGGAGCCTTCAGGTCGCCCTCGACTAAAGGTCGCCTACTTTACATTTACTATATATATCATATGGTCCATTTCTATCAATATCTATCACAGCCTTTTTATATGTAAGTATCCCTCTATCAATCCCACACTCCCCGTCTATTTCTACCCCATCTATCTTATATATATATATATATATATATATATATATATGAATTGTTCCTTGCATTATTTTAGCCATTTCTAACACCATTCCACTGGTAAGGCGAGCGTGCCATTGTTACCATACAAATTTTGCTAACTCCAAAAACTTGTGAATAAAACTAAACGGTTTCGTTTGCGTATCAGTCCTTCTATACTGTTAATAGTTTGGTATATAAGTTACCTGGTTTGACCAGCTAGTTACAGTGCGCTACGACAATCAACTAAATGAAGACTTATTTGTGTGCATATATATATATACGCTCCCCCATGGGGGTTGAGCACTCTGGCGAAGGAATTGTCGGCTGCCGCTAGCGTAATGCAAAGCTCTTCGAAATAATTGAGCACTCTGGTAGCCGATAGGGTATAAAAAATGTAAACAAACGGCTGCTGCTGCTGTTGCTAAAATAAATACCTTAAAATTACATTAGCCAACGTGGTCTGCTTGGTGGCCGAGAGGTCTGAAACTTAGTCTAACGTAAAGTTGGACGGGTTTCGATCCCGCCTTCGAGCGTCCTGCGTGTCTAGCCACACTGAAGAGTTCTGATAGAACGAAACAGTCTGTCTGTGGATGACAATATATATATATATATCAAACGAGTTCTTGATGTTTTAGTGGAAATTAACAGGAGCTTATGTAGTTACTTAATTAGATCCTGAACATGCTCATTCGTGCTTAACTTCGGTGACCTGAAAGAAGGCCGTGGTGTCAGTGAGACTTAATTGTAAGTCAGTTTACAGATTGATATGAATATAGTGACATACATACATACCAAGGTCATTGGGCGCTTCCGGTGGTGTAATTATTAGCACTAACAAACCTACACGAGTGAGTTCGAGTCTTATTGATAGCCCCATTTATACAGTCTTGTGCCACATTCGCTAATGGCGCGTGAGACCTGGGTTCAATCCCAAGTGGAGTCACACCAAATACTTAAAAGTTTGTACTTGATACCCCCTTGCTTAACACACTGCAATATAAAGTACGTATCAAGGTAAAGTGGAACAATTTAGCGAAAGGAGTAGCGCCCTCCCCTACATCTCGGTGTAGTAGCTATCTGGTCGCCCTCGACTATGGTCGCCAACTTTATTTACTAGGGTCATTCAATAAATAAGTGTAATTAAAAAGAAAAAAAAAAGAAAAATTATATTTTGTTTTCAGAATTTTTTTCATAAATTGTATTGTTTAGAACTGATTTATTGAAAAAACTATTGTAATTCTGCAAAAATGTTTGTTTTGAGGCTATTCAACCTGACAAGAAATCAAAATGCCTTGATCTATTTCCTTAAATTTATAATGACAACACTTTGCTCTTCGGTTATAATCATCATCGTACATAAATATTCTAACTATTATTGTAACCCCTTTATTATTTTCATTACGCACGTACTATCAAAGAGAACTATTGAATATATAAAATTTACGCAACATGTCATCAATTTATTGTTATATCCTAGCTCAATTCCCTTCTCTAAATAAAATACCAACATTGTACAATATTACATTGCAATACAATATACCCCTACTTATACCCACTGTGATTCTGGTCTACCATAATATAACCTTTTAAATACGGCTTACAAATCAAATCTTTATTCATTTCCCTCGACATGAAATGATGATGTTTTGTTCCTTAGCTATAGTCACCAACACAAACAGAAATAAAACAATGTAGCGAAAAATTAAGATACACCTACGAATTTATGTCTGGTTAAAGCAGCGCACTGGGTTTGTGCCTTCACTTAAACAAAGCCATACATACACACATTGATATGCAACTATAATCCACCCAAGCATACGCACACACCCACACACACTCCCACACTCCCACACTTACAACCACACCTAAAGATTCCTACAAAATCCCAACGGTTTTTTGACGGTATTTTTTCGATTTTCGATACATTTCATTTTCTTAAATGTCTGATGATTGTTGTTTTGCAAAAAACCCATGAAGCCCAGGGGTCGCAGTCTAAATTCCATGAATTAAATACATATATCTAATATATATTTATTTGTTATTACTATTATATAATAGCTCCATCCTAGATATTGAGCACTCTCCATATTATATGGCACTTGGTTCGACACAAACCCACAAAGTGATTTAGTGACAACCAACACTGTTATAATATAATATTATATATATATATATATACATTTATATACATATATATATATATATATATATAGATTGATAGATTAAAGATGACATAGCCTATGAAAAGAAACCATCTCAATAAAAAACTTATTATATTGAAAAAATATAATGCTGTATTTAAATCTAAGGCCGTTGGGGGTGGAAACATTAAGAAATATATATATATATATATATGATTGCCCAGTAGATTGGGGCTGTAGAATACACTGACTGCTTCTCTGTAGAGGAGTAAGACCTCCCAACGAGTGTCCTAGATATGACACTAAACAATCTAATGGTGAAGTTCCGGTAATTCTGGAGCGTTGGGGAATGCGGAGTACCACCTCATTGCCATCACGCCCAGGTCCACTCAGGCCCGGAGAGGTAGCACCTGATAAAAGTCCTATCTATGGGTCAAATAGAACTAAACCATGGTTTCTTGAGTTTACTGGGGTTTTTTTGCATTTAAACTGCGTACTTATGCTAAACTGAATTGCTCAAAATAGAACTGTTTTGACATCTAAACTTCGTGCTTATACTAAAATGAATTGTTTGGCATTAAAACTGAACTTAAGCTTAACTGCATTGTTTGATATAGAACTGTTTTAACGTTTAACTGTGTAAACAAAATCTATACTAATACTAAACTGAATTGTTCGGATTAGAACTGTTTGACTTAACTGAATAGCTTGAAATAGAAATATTTTTGACAATGAAACTCTGTAAAATGCTAAACTGAATTATTTAAAATAGAACTGATTATTTGAATAAAAATGGATTCGGCATTAAATAAACCAACAAAGGTTTATATGCCATAAAAACCAACCAACCAACCAACCAATATATATATATATATATATATATATATATATATATATATATATATATGAATAGATTCCTGATAATATATTGAAAGGAAGTTGATATAAATAGACCGAGGATGAATGAAAGATTATTTACAGACTGATAGATAGATAGATATAGACTGGGATAGATAGATAGATAGATAGATATGAACAGACTGAGATAGATAGATTGATAGATAGATAGATAGATATGAACAGACTGAGATAGAAAAATAGATAGATAGATAGATAGATAGATAGATAGATAGAATTACAAATCGTGTGATATGACAGTGCATAATATCTTAGGAAGGCCGAATGGAGCATCACATCTGAAACGAAGTGACATCTGAAACTAGGATATTCGTCTGAATAACGCATGAAATATATAAACCATTACTCACCAACACACACACACACACGCACACACACACACACACACACACACACACACACACACACACACACACACACACATACACACACACAAACACAAAACTTGAGTCATCTCTTAGCTAAAGTAAAGATTGAAGGAATTGCATCAGACATGCCATTTTCGACTTTACAGGTGCGTGGATGGGAAGAGGGAAGGTGTCCATTGATAAGTTCTGTTTTTCGAGACGGATTTACAAGGAATGTTGACTTAGTTCTCATAGCTAATTGATTGACTGCACATGATTCCATCGCTTCAAATACCATTCTGATCCACTTGCAGACTTTATTGGCAATATTGTTCCAACACGTTAATGGATTGTCAGGGTGGGGTGTGTGGGTGGTCACCAACAGAGAACCGGGGCATTGTCTCTCATTTTCACGTCAAATGCCATACAGTGGTCATTAGTGAAGTCGACAGCGTCATTAATGAGATGAGTGATAGCCTCGAGCATCGCAAACTGACCATTTGGCCTCCAGATATGTCCGATTGTTATTTTCACTGTTGATTACTTTACGACGAAAATTGCAGACGTATGAGGTTCGATCTTAGGGGGTAAACAAGACTGAAAATGGTGTGAAATTGTCAACAAAATGTTACTGAGCGACTATATCATAGCAGCATATGATAGGGAGATAGATATGAACAGACTTAGATAGATAAGGAACAGACCGATATATATATATATATATAGAGAGAGAGAGAGAGAGAGAGAAGGAGAGAGAGAGAAAGAGAAAGAGAGAGAGAGAGAGAGAGTCGGAGGAGGCAAAAGGAATAGGCTTAGGTAGATAGATAGATAGATAGATAGATAAAGAACGGGTTTAGATAAGGAACAGGCTGAGATAGATAGATAGATAGATAGATAGAGAGAGAGAGAGAGAGAGATTGATAAAGAACGAGTTTAGATAAGGAACATGCTGAGATAGATAGATAGATAGATAACGGGTTTAGATAGGAAGAATGCAGAGAGATATGAATAGATAAATAGGTAGGTAGATAGATAGGTAGATAGATAACGAATAGGCTTCGATAGATAAGGAACAGGGTGATAGATAGATAGATAGATAGATAGATAGATAACGGGTTTAGATAAGGAACAGGTTGAGATAGATAGATAGATAGATAGATAGAATGGGTTCAGATAAGGAACAGACTGAGATAGATATTGGTTTGGTTTCTTTGTTTAATGACATATTAACATTTGTGGGTTATTTAATGTCAACGCAGTCTTCGTTGAAAATTAGTAGGACTATCTACCCCATAGCTTGGGGGATAAGTGTGTTCATACCTTTCCAAAAGATATTTGTCCGAAAGTGGACACAATAATGTGACTGAAGTCCGAACTAGCATACTATAATGTTGCAGTCCAGCACATTAGCCACTTCGCTACGAAGACTTACCATCCGCCGAGTAGATCAAAATCCTCCATAAGATATGACCTTGAGATATAAACAATGAGTACAAGGTCAAACTGTCAACAGAATGTCCCACGGCAGTAAACACGTTATCATATTTAAGAGCGAGTATAGATTTATTCGACTCTTCACCAATTCAGATTTGAAATCCTAACCACTGGGCTGGAGCTATGTTGACTCAGAGAATCAAGGGCTGTAGGAGATGACCCTGCACGAATTTACACTTACGCATCGTCACTGCAAAAAAAAAAAAAAAAGAAGCTATGTCCACTCGGTATACCTTTTTAGGGGTGCATCAGGCACCAAGAAATAAACTGAACCGTGCTAAGCCGTTACTGTCAAAAGATAAGCCTCCCACCACCTTGAACCAACTTTAACCCACCCGGTTCGAACGCTTGGTGATGTCAACAGTTATAGACAAGCATGGGTGTCATAGCAGTTATCATCATTCGAAATGGACCCGGTGATTCAAGTCTAATTCTTCGATATGCTTGTTAGCATTTTCACATCAGGATAATGCTGTTGGCCAAGTATTTATATATAATAATACTAATAATAGAACATCACTATCTTTTAGGGAGACTGGTGTCTATGCCCATTGAAGGGGATACAATCAATCACCTCATGTACATGGACGACATCAAACTGTTTGCCAGAAATGAGAAAGAATTGGAAGCCCTAATACAGGCAATGAGGATATACAGCCAAGATATAGGAATGGAATTTGGCATAGAAAAATGTGCCATGCGGAAATAAAAAAGCGGAAAGTGACAAATGACGGAAGGAATAGAACTACCTAATCAAGACAAAATCAGAAATCTCGGAGAAAAGAAAACTTACAAATACTAGGGGATATTGGAAGCGGACGCAATCAATGTTGCAGAGATGAAAAATAAAATACCTCAGGAAAAAAAGAAAACAATTCGAAACGAAACAGCAATGCAGAAATCTCATCAAAGGGATAAATACCTGAGCTGTCCCCCTCGTAACATACTCGGGACTATTCTTGAAGTGAACCAGACGAGAACTCCAACAAATGGACCAGAGAACAAGAAAATTCATGATGATACATAAAGTTTTACATCCTAGAGATGACACAGATAGACTGTAGAATACACTGACTGCACCTCTGCAGAGGGGTAAGATCCCCCCCCCACAAATGAGTGTCCTAGATATGACACTAAACAATCTGATGGAGAGGTCCCAGTAATGTAGTAACTTTGTGGAATACAGAGCACCCCTTCATTGCCATTACTCCCAGGTCTACTCTGATCCAGAGTGATGTTTGCAAATTATTTGCACTAGATTGGAATATCTGATTTCATAACTGTGCAAGTAATTATTATTAGATAGAAATAATTACTTGAAATCATATAGTTATTAGAATTAGATAAAAATACTTGAAACCATATATGTCCCAGTAATGCTGGGGCTTTGTGGAATACGGAGCTCCCCTTCATTGCCATTGCTCCCAAGTCCACTCTGGCCCGACGTGGTAGCACCTGATAGGGTCCTATCTATGGGTTAAATAGAACTAACAGCATACTTATACTAAACTGAATTGTTTGATTAAACTGAATGGCTTGAAATAGAAATGTTTTTGACAATTAAACCGTACTTACATTTAAATTGCGTGCTTATGCTAAACTGAATTGTTTGAAATTGAACTGTTTTTGACTTTGAAACTGTACTTACACTTAACTGAATTGTTATATAGAACTGTTTGAATAAACTGAATAGTTTGAAATAGAAATGTTTTTTGACAATTAAACTGTGTACTCATGCTAAACTGAATTGGTTTAAATAGAACTGATTATTTACATAGAAATGGATTTGGCGTTAAATAACCTACAAAGGTTGATATGCCATAAAACCCAACCAACTAAGAAACAAACAAACATACTCGTATTAATAATAATATTCCTAAATATCTATTGGTTATACTTTTTTGGTATAAAAATTGATAAATAATTTTACAGTAATTATAATATTTGTTATAATTATAAGTAATGCACTTATATTTATAGTACTACCCCTAAAGACCCGGATTTTATAAAATATCACCATATTTAGCCGAAGTAATCTAGAAATATTTCAACTTACACAAACAACGACAATTAAACAGATTTTTCTATCCATCTGACCACAATATTTCTTCTTTTTTTCATGCTATTTCTTTTCCCTCTTCTTTCTTTCTTTCTTTCTTTCCCAATACAAACCAACTCTTACAGAATCTATATTTCTCCTTAACTATTTTTAAAAAATCAGGTTTCATGACGTAAACTTTTTCAGATATTTTTCGAATATGTTTTTGTATTCATTCAATCCATTATTTTAAATTCATAATTCCCACCCTGAAGATGACATAAAATAATTTCTACCTGAAATTTTCGTAATTTCATCGAAACGCGTCGATGGACCTAAACAAATATTTCGTAATAAATTTTTCTCATCCATTTATATATAGTTTTCTTTCCGAGAGTTAATCTTTATTTATTGCAGACTTTTTGTCCTCATCTCGATAGTTTTTTGTGTTGTTTCTTCTTTCACTACGTTTCGGCCAAATTTCACCTCTGGCCTTCTTCAGGTGATTAACCGCGACCTCGGATAGGAATGATGAGTCTTGTAACCGTATCCCCAGTAATTACTGTCTTCGATAGATTGTGGCCTATCGCACTACGTTTTTGACCAAGTAAACCTCTGGTCGGCTTGGGTAGGATTTGAAACCGCTATCTTCTGAAAATGCTCACCTGGAACCATAGAGACTCAACGCCCCCATCCGCTGCGCCACGGCCCCCGAAGGGCAATCAAGGATGGATTTTTTTTGGTCTTATAAATCCTTATCTGGTCTTCCATAGTCGGGTCCGTATCGAATTTTTGTAATTGTCTTTAATTGGAATCATTTTGAGATGAGGCTTCTTAATCTGAGAATTAATTTTTATTTATTGCGGACTCATCATTCCTATCCGAGGTCGCGGTAAATCACCTGAAGAAGGCCAGAGGTGAAATTTGGCCGAAACGTCGTGAAAGAAGAAACAACACAAAAAAACTACCAAGATGAGGACAAAAAGTCTGCAATAAATAAAATTAATTTTCAGATTAAGAAGCCTCATCACAAAATGATTCCAATTAAAGACAATTACAATTTTCTTTCCGTTTTCTTTTTACTACATATGTGCCTGATTAAACTTCATATCTTATTCTTAAACATCTAATTATATATGCCCAGTCGGCTGGAGCTGTTGAATACACCGACTGCACCTTTGCAGTGGGGTAAGAACTCCAAATAAATATTCTGGATGTGACACTAAGCAATCTGAAGGCGAGGTTCCAGTAATGAATAAACTTTAGGGAATGCGGAGTACGCCTTCTGGCACCGTGTGATAGCAACAAATAGGGTCCTATCAATGGATCAAATAGAACTAAATAGTGAACTTATGTTAACTAAATTGCTTGAAATAAGACTGTTTTGACATCTAAACTGCGTACTTATTCTAGACTGAATTGCTTGGAATAGAAATGTTTTGACATTTAAATTTCATACTTCAGCTAAACTGAATTGCTTGAAATAGAACTGTTTTTTAAAAAATTTAAACTGTACTTATGCTAAGCTGAATGTTTTGAAATAGATTTGTTTTTGACACTGAAACTATACTCATGATAAACTGAATTGTTTGAAATAGAACTATTTGACATTCAACCGTGTGTAAGCAAAAACTATACTTATGCTAAACTGAATTGATTGAAATAGAACTGTTTAGCTTATAAAAATGGAAAGGGCATTAAATAACCAACAGGGGTTTATGTGCCATAAAACCTTACCAACCAATGTTAAATATAAAATATATTCATGAATTTATTAATAGTAACACACTTATTAATGGTCTTATACTCGGTGCTGGTATTTTTCAAATATATAATACCACTTCAAGTTAGGATCAACATGGGAGTAATGGCAGCAAAGGGACTTCTCCATAATCCACACCGCCTCAGAACTAGAGCCTCACAGCCGGATGAAGTTTATTGGTTGGTTGGTTGGTTGGTTAGGTTTTATGGCATATCAACCTTTGTGGGGTATTTAATGCTAAATCCATTTTTATACAAATAATAAGTTCTATTTCAAACACTTCAGTTTAGCATGAGTACCCAGTTTAATAGTAAAAAATATCAGTACAGTTTCAATGTCGAAAACAGTTCCATTTCAAACAATTCAATTTACTATACAAAACAGTTCCATTTCAAACAATTCAGTTTAGCGTAAGTACACAGTTTAGATATAAGCACACAGTTTGATTGTCAAAAACATTTCTATTTCAAGCTATTCCGTTTATTCAAACAGTTCTAATTTAATCAATTCAGTTTAGCATAAGTATCAATTTTGTTTACACACAATTCAGATTAGCGTTAGTACAGTTTCAATGTAAAAAACCGTTCCATTTCAAACAATTCATTTAAGCATAAGTATACAGTTTAAATGTAAGCACATAGTTTAAAAAAAACCTTTCTATTTCAAGCTATTCAGTTTAGTCAAACAGTTCTAATTCAAACAATTCAGTTTAGCATAAGTATGCAGTTTAGTTCTATTCGACCCATAGATTGGGCCTTATAAGTTGCTACCATTCCAGGCCACAGTGCCCCTGGGAGCGATAGCAATGTAGGGGTGCTCCACATTCTCCAAAGCCCCAGTAATACTGGAACCTCAATATCAAATTGTTTAGTGTCATATCCAGGACACTCGTTGGGTGTTCTTACCCCCCTGCAGAAGTATAGTCAGTGTATTCTACAGCCCCGGCCAACTTGGCAAAAAGTTTAATGGTATGCCCAGGACATTATTAAGTGTTAAGTAATTGATTTAAAGTTATCCTATTTACCAACCCCGCACCCGCTCGGGCAGGATATGACACAAGGTCGATTTTTAAGCGGAGTTTAGCAGGTTTGAATTCAGAGTTTTCCTTCTCCTAGACTAGTTGCCTCACCAAGGCTGAAGAACCTAGTCTGCCCTACTATTTACCCACGGCTGGAGTGAGAATTATTGGATTCATACCTTTCCCAAGGGTATTAGTGCGATGTGAAATGCAATCAGTCTCGTCCAGGATTTGAACTCGTGTCGCCGTGCTCATTTCCTACGACGATAACCATTACACCACGGGCACCTCCTCAATTGATTTAAAGTTATGCCTAGTTTATGACGCCGTCAGCTTGGTCTCCAAAACTGAGCATGTGGATCCATGTTAAAGATCAATTCGATCAGGTTGACCCATCGTTATAACAGATATATTACATAAGGAAAAGTGTATTTAATTCGTGAAAAGGACTTTTATTTAAAACAATGAAAAATAGTTTTATCCGCTACCATTTCGTATTATCAGAAAAAAATGAAAAACAACTTGACTAATATCCTGAGGTTAAGAATAAACAAACAAATTAGGTTAGCTTAGCTTATTTGATTCAATGGTATATCAACACTTGATAGTATCAAATACCAAATCCTGTTTAAACACACACGCGCATATATATATATGAGAAAACACTCGAAATTGGTTATGGTACGAAACTTTTTATTACCTTTTTGAGTTTAAAGTTTTTCGACATGAGGAGAGAGAGACACAATTTCTTACTATGCTGACTTTTCCATCTGACCCCACCTCGTGCGGCACATTTCGTAGACCTCAACTGGTCTCGCTGAGGCGAGACCAAAAATCGACTACCTTCCTCTAGACTCGAATCTCAACTGTTTTTTTTTTCAAATTCCAAAGTCCTCAGCGCTTCCGGGCATGACGTCATTCACGTCCCTGAGCGCGCGTGAACACCTGCACTCAATGTGTGCACCTAACTAACCCATGCACTGAGCCGAAAGGTTCTCAGCCTAAATAAACCGAAAGCAAGATATATAAAACGAAAAATGATAATATAAAAAAAATCCCTCCGCAATTCTATTACATAAGAACAAAGTTTTAATTAGCCCAGTCGGCTGGGGCAGCAGAATACACCCCGACGGTATCTCTGAAGAGGGGCTAGATTCTCCCAACGAGTGTTCCAGTAATGGAGTACCCCTTATTTGCAATCACTCCCAGGTCCACTCTTGCCCGAAGTGGTAGCACCTGATAGGAATTATCTATGGGTCAAATAGAAGTGTTTGACATTTAAACTTCACTTATGCTAAACTGAATTGTTCGCAAAAAAAAAACAACAAAAAAAAAAACTGCTTATGAATAAAAATGGATTTGGCATTAAATAACCTTCAATGGTTGATATGCCATAAAACCCAACCTAACCACCAACCCAACAATTTTAAATGTCAAACAATTCTATTTGATACTTTGGTAGGAACTTATTAGGTGCTACTCTTCGATTTCGGGTGGACCTGGGAGTGATGAAATTGAAGGGGTACTCCGCATTTTTGAAAGCACCGGCATTACAGAAGTCTAACAATCAGATTATTTAGTGTCATATTCCGGACATTCGTTGAGAGAGTCTAACCTTCTGCAGAGATGGAGTCAGTGTCTTCTACAGCCCAGCCTACTGAGCCAAAATAAATAAATGAATACGTTGTGTGTGTAAGGGGGGGGGGTCAATGGTAAGTTGAATATCATCTGTTTCTAGGATGAGTCAAAGGTCGAGCGATATTTTGGTAACATGAGAGATTATACAGCATTTCCTGATGCTTTCACTGAGATTGTGAAGGTAACAAACGACATGAAACTGTGTGATACCAAGCTTGCCTGGTACTCTCCGAATGCTACTCGCCTGTTTTGTTGATATTGCTTGTAGCTTAGAATCGAAATCCACGCTTTTAGGCATACCAGACTTTATCTGATCGCCAAAGTTTAAGCAACCTGAGCGAAATGTCTTCAACTATCTGGTTACTTACTAGTATACGGCCTACCAAAAGAAACCTAATATTTTTACTATTTGTCGACTTTACTAAGGCCTTCATTTCCATTCACAGAGGGAAGATGGAACAAATCCTTCTAGCATACGACCTACCTAAAGAAACCGTAGCAGCAATAACGATTCTCTTTAGAAACAGCAAAGTGAAAGTACGTTCACCAGATGGAAACACAGAATACTTCGACATTGTAGCAGGAGTACTACAAAGGGACACGCTAGCTCCAGCCATCTGTCAAGACTACGTGCTTAGAATATTGATTGATAAAATCAGAGAAAACGGCTTCGAGCTGACAAAGAAAAGAAGCAGAAGGTATCCCGCCCGCAAAAACAATTACCGACGCCGACTACGCCGATGACATAGCGATACTAGCAAATACGCCCAACCAAGCCGAAATATTACTGCATAGTTTGGAACGAGCCACCGCAGGCATTGGCCTCCATGTCAATGCACCCAAAACTGAATATATGTGCTTTAATCAAGCAGGAGACATTTCCACACTAGAGGGAACCTCTCTGAAACTAGTAGACAAATTCACCTACCAAGGAAGCAGTGTCTCACAAACCGAAAAAGACTACGACACGCGGCTAACAAAGGTATGGACAGCTATCTATAGGCTATCGATCATATGGAAATCAAACCTGGCCGATAAACTGAAACGCAGTTTCTTTCAGGCATTTGTCCTGTCGATATTGCTGTATGGATGCACCACTTGGACGCTAACAAAACGGCCGGGGAAGAAGCTAGACGGCAATGACACAAGAATGTCGCGAGCAATATTGAACAATTCCTGGCGGCAACACCCAACAAAGCACCAACTATACGGACACCTGCCTCCCATCACGAAAACTATACAAGTTAGACGAAACAGACACGCAGGACACTGCTGGAGAATCAGAGACGAGCTCATAAGTGATGTACTCCTATGGACCCCCACATATGGCCGAGCAAAAGCAGGACGACTAGCTAGAACATACGTACAACAGCTATGTGGGGATACGGGATGTAGCCCTGAAGACCTGCCAGAGGCGATGAATGATAGGGAAAAGTGGCGAGAGAGGATGAAGGATATTCATGCTAGCGACACGACATGATGATGATCTGGTTACTGTACTGTACGCCACCTTCACTTTTGGACCAACAAATCTTTTTGGTTGTTTCGGCGGTGATATCCTCCAGTTCAAATTCGAAATTCACCCGAATAAGAGAAAGCTGCACGTCCACCTTTGCAGCATTCAAATCTCACTCGGAGTGAAGCCAGGCACATGTCTGCGCACTAACTACCACAAAACTACTAACTAAAGTGAGGACCTACGATGGTTTGAACTGCTTAGGCCACGTGATATACGTGCCGCAAACTCGAACTTGACGAAATATTCGAAAAAATTGACTCAGTCTTGTAAATAAATAAATATAATACATTGTATGGATGGTGACCAGTGGAAATTCATGTAGCTTGTATTATTATTGAATATATATTTATATATATAAAGTTGGCGACCTTAGTCGAGGGTGATCCGAAGGCTCTCTTTTCAATAGCTACTACACCGAGATATAGGGAACGGTGCTACTCCATTCCCAGGATTGCTCCACTTTACTCTTAATCCTCTCCTTATAGTGCTGAGTGCTAAGCAAGGCGGCATCAAGTACCATTTTTTGAGTCTTTGGTATGACTCGACCTGGGATTGAACCCAGGTCTCCCGGACTATTGGCGAACTCTCTACTCCTTAGGATAACGGTAATATGTCTGAGTCCAAGAAGGGATTTGTAATTGTTTAAGAATTATTTATTTATTTCGTTCTTGTATTTAGTTCACTATGGCTGTTTTTGTCTGGGAAGAATTTGGTCTTATTCTTTACTATGGAGTAATCTGAATGTTTTTTATTTTTGAATTTTTCTTTTAGCTTAAATTTTTTTTTTTCAAATTCTTTGAGGTCTTTTTTTTAGTTTTCCAATGTTACTTTTTAGAGTGTGGCAAAATTTAAGACAGAGTTTAAGTAAGTTTATTTGATCTTTATTTAATTTGTATATTGATAAATTTATAATTTGGGGTTTAACGTTTGTTTCGTTTTTTATATTGTTTTTTACCCTCCGGTTTGTCTTGTTTAAAAAACTTTTTCTGTTTGTATTCCTAAAAATGAATTTTGTTTGTATTGTCTAAAAAAAAAGAAAAAAAGAAAGAAAAGATTTCTTGTGTTGTCGTTTATAGAGCGGCTTTTATTGTATGAAAATGGGTTTACTTTGTTGTTTTTTTTCTGGAGTCGTATGTGTTGTAGTTTGACCAACTTTGTTGTGTGGAATGGTCTATAATGGGTGATATTTGTCGCTGCCTCCCACCAGGCACGAGGAATGGTCTATAAGGGGTTACTTTTTATTTTTATTTTTTTAAGTGTTTTTTTTTTTACTGAGTGGTTGGTTGTTCTTCGGTGTTTAACACTAATTTGCATATGTTTGGTATTTCGGGAGAAGTAATTTTTCTTTTGTATGTGATTGTTTGTGTGTTGTTTTTATGTCTCTCGTCGTTGTTCTGTGTTTTTGGTTTGTTGTGTGTATGTGCATGTTGTTTTTTGTTGTTGCTGTTTATAAACCTTTTGTCCATGTTTTCTTCTTCTTTTTCCTTCTCTTTTTGGGGTATTTCGTAGCACAAAGTTAGGGGTGCTATTACTATATATATATATATATATATTGTCATCCATGGATTGTTTCTCATCAGTGTGAAAAGACCCGCGAGATGATTAAAGCCGAGATCGGAATTTTCCTTCCGCCGTATATCTTACTCCATTGCCATCGTCATTCTCAAGTAAGGAATTTTTACGTATATCGTTTTACATATATGTCATCGGTTAGCTGGAGTGCTCAATTTATGACAATACTTAGTATCGGTGATAGAGCGGAAACAGATCTAAGGTAGAAAAGGAAAGAAACAGTCATCAAGCACTGCTGACTATCTCTACCCTATTCCACACACACACATATATATATATATATATACATATACGATGACTGCTACATTTTGACAGATGTGAACAGTCTTTGCCACCAAAATTACAACTCAAACATCCTGATTAATAACTAATTCAACTTGGGGAAAATATTCAAGATGCGTTAGATAAGGTAGTAAGACATCTGTACGTCATTGGATTATCGTGATATCCGCTTGAACGACACTTATGCCATTCTTTGGGTTGATATAGCTGCAGCTAAGTGAAAAGCATTTCAAAATAACTGGTAACAATACAAACTGCAGGTTTTATTTCAGAGTGCATTCTCTTAAACTTTTCACACCAAAAGATACGTGCCGTCAAGTAAGCAGAAGTTTAATGCTGCAGCTTTCCTTCTCCAGTTAACTTCTGGCCGAAGGGTTGCTTTTATTTTGTAACGCTCCCATTTTGCATAAAAAGAAGAGAAAATAATTCTCGAACTAATCAGCACAGAACTTCTATCTAAATTATCTAAAGGCCCGCCATTTCCGTCCACTGGCGACCGGCGTTTAATCGCCAGTGTCCCACTTTATTCCTATATGACACTTTGCAACGGCTTTATCATTAGACTTCATATATATATATATATATATATATATATATATATATATATATATATATATATATATATATTATAGCACTAAATTTTATAAGATACTGAGGCATTTATTTTCGATTTAATTTTGTCCTAATTGTCAGTATTTGGGAACTTTCTCTATTTAAGATTACCATTTTCATAACGATAACTTAATTCATTATATATATATATATATATTTGTTTTTATATATCTAATAACATGAATACTTATCTGTTTTGTCAAATATACATAAAACTGATATATATTTATTTATCATTATATAATAGCTCTATCACAGATATTGAGCACTCTCCAAATTATACAGCATTTGGTCTACCACTAACCCACCAAGTGAGATAGTGACAAGAATTCATTGTTGCAATATATACATATATATATATATATATATATATGCATGTGTGTGTGTGTGTGTGGCAGGACCAATTTCGCCCCGAAATAGGAATAATAATAATAATAATAATAATAATAATAAAGATAGATACGCCGTAAAATTAGAAAACGGCAAGTGCAAAAAAAGGTGCGTCTTCGAAAAAAACCAAGAGGTGGATAGGCCATGAGGACTTTGGTATATTAAAAAAAATAAGAATATCCTGCGAAATTACCAGAAAAAGGTTAATCCTTTCTTGTTTTTTGATAATAGTTGTTCTATTGAGTTATACTCATAAAGCTGGTAATATAATCCGTATTGATTACAGAAAAAAAACGTAACTTTTAAAAATAAACGCTATTCTCAATAATTGATGTTCATACGAATTGCTTATATCAGAAAGTAGGACGCAAGAAAATCACGACATGAAATTGTACTTTAGGTGATGTCAGAAGGTGGCACACACGCTGGGGGACGGATGGGTTGGTTATGCGTGGAATCGCGTGATTGGTGGGGCGGTATATAAATAAGCCTCGCCTCGAGCCGATGTGAGAGTTTTTGCTGTGAGAGCCAGGGTGATTACTTCCGGTACGTACCGTGATTGCTGCCGTAAGAGACGCCCGAGCTCCGGTGGGAAGAAATTATATCTAGGCAGATGTGACGTCATCCATCGAGAAAACCCGTCGGAGATTGAATCAGGCGTTCTGCGTGCGCATGTGTCGTTGACAAATCCGATAAGCGAAAATCACTAAACTTGGTGCTAAACCGTTAAAGGTTAAGACTAAAACCACCTCTCTCCAATTACCAACACTCTTGGTACTGTTTGTATATAAGAGACATTTCAATTTAATTACTTTTTCTTTTTGAACTGTGCTTATTTCATGTATTGTTGGTGCTGTTATCTATATATGAAAAAAAAAAACGCTTTTATAAATAGAATCGTTTTTTTTTTTTTCTGATGCTAATACAATTCCAACACGACAAGCCTGCAGGTAGACCAGCAGATAATCTTTGGATCCGATCACCGCTCAACAGGATCGGTCACAACGTGGGCTGTTGAGAGGATCCCCAGAGAATTAGGTCTAACATGTAACACTGGACCCAACAGAATCACGGCCGAAATTTTGAAGGACGGCAGTCCAGTGGGGTTAATATACGGCGTTACATCACTGGTGATGTCTCGAAGAGTTGTTGTTACATTAATGTTGGCGTTACAAGGATCATGTTAGATTAATGGTGCCGCGACCAAGGATCGTGTTACATATCTATCTTGTACATGCAAAATTCAAAAATGCTTTTAATTGCGTGCTCATGTTTAAAATGAATAAAATATTTTAAAGTGATTAAAATATTTTAAAATTCTCAGAAGAGACATAATCGAAATAAAGGTTCCCTTTTTGAGAATTTTTAAATATTCTAATCGCTTTTGACATATTTTATTGATTTTAAACATGGGTACGCTATTAAAAGCATTATATACACATATATATATATATATATATATATATATATATATGTGTGTGTGTATTCTATAGATATACTAAAACGGAATTATTCAAATGTAAAGTTTATAATATAAGTAAACATATATAAATAAGCTTCTGCATTGTTCATTGGAGGATTTTCTAAACACAGATATATTACGAATTTCATTTTTATAGATGTTCAAAGTATGACACGTGAATCTTTACGTAAGATAAAAATATTCCCCGAAGTTAACGGTTAAAGAATATAATTTTAAAAATCCGACGATCCCATCGAACGGGTGAAATAAATCTATAATGGAATATGCTAATTGATTTTCTTATTTCTCAAAGATATATATATATATATATATATATATATCACAACAGTGTATTGGTGTCACTATCACTCTAGGTCGGTTTGTAGCTGACCAAATGCAGTATAATTTGGAGAGTGCTCAATATCTGTTATAGAGCTATATAATAATAATAATAAAGTACCTCGACCTTGCTAGAGAATTGAAAAAGCTGTGGAACATGAAAATAACGATTGTGCCAATTGTGATTGGTGCGTTAGGCACAATAACTAAAGGATTATTAAAAGGCCCGGAGGTCTTGGAAGTCGGCGGACGGGTAGAGACTATCCAAACGACAGTATTGCTAAGAACGGCCAGAATATTGAGACGAGTCCTGGAGATTTGAGGAGACTTGCTGTCACTCAAACTCCGGTGAAAAACCATCAGCTAACACTGATTTGAAAAACTTTAAAGGAGTTAGATAATAATATATTAGCTTATATATATATATATATTTAATAAAACAGATAAATACCCATGCTATGAGAAGAACTAATATATATATATATATATATATATATATATATATATATATATATTATAAAAACTAATATTTATATATATATATATATTTATATATTTACTAATCTAATATCTACCAGCATTCACGGTTACAAGAAAAAAGAAAAAAATCCGCCAGGAACAAGAGATAAAAATATCTCGAATCACCGCCCGGGGGAAAAGAAAAAATATCATAGGACAAAAAGAAAGATAAGGCCAACCCCGTTACACCACTTGAAAAAAAACCAAGAGATATGCTGTCAGTTGGTCAAAAGAAAACTAAAACCCTCCGTAAACACTGCAATGCTACAATTACAAGAGTGCTCAACACAAGTGGAGCCAATTATGAAATTAACTTAAATCGCAAGTCGGAAATCTCCTACTAAAGTTTCACCTTAACGGATCATCAGGAAGTCTAATACCGACCTGATGACAAATAGACTTCCTGATGATCCGTTAAGGTGAAACTTTAGTAGGAGATTTCCGACTTGCGATTTAAGTTAATTTTATATATATATATATATATATATATATATATATATATATATATATATATATAATGAATTAAGAAATTGTAATGAAAATGTTTTTTTAAATCAAGAAAGTTATCATAAATTAACAAAGGACCCAAATATTGACTTTTAGGACACAATAAAATCTAAAATAAATGTTTCAGTATCTTATACAATTTAGTGTCATAATCAGATCTCGTTTACTAATCTAAAAATGTTACCTGATCCACATTATATGAAATTCTGACGTGTTACAATTCTAAGGATGGTTTGACCTGCATTTTTCTTCTATCAGTTTAATATTCTTTTTTCTTATTAATTTTTTTTTTTTCGTCGAAACTTAAATAAAATTCCCACGGGAATAGTTTATTTCTGACCTCTGCAAATGGAATCACTCACAGGCAGGAATCAATAAAAAAACAAAACAAAAAAAAAAAACCAAACAGATAGGCTCAACCATAGATCACTAAACTATGCATGAAATTTATTGGTTGGTTGGTTGGTTTTTACGGTATGTTAACTCTTGTTGAGTTATTTCTTGCCGAAGTCAGTTTAACAATTAGCTTATTCATTCATACACGGTACAACAATGAAACCTTCACCAACATTTTAAACAGTTAAACTCCTGATTATCTTAAATAGATATATATTACTTATAGATGTAACAACAACAGATACAAGCACTCAAGTCTGAGTAGACCTGAGAGTAATTACGATGTAAGTGTTCATTGGTAGTTGATATATATATATATATATCAAGGTCAGATTTGACCAATTTAAAAAGCTTTTAGAGACGACATGTTGGACAAATCAAAGATGTTGACGCCTAATTGCCCACGTGACAGGCAAAGCCAGTTAGCTAAGGATAACACACAGCGACTCACCTCCTGACCCTTATCTGGTCGAGGAAGAGAAAAGATGTATCTCTTCTAACCTACCGACATCCTTTAAGATTATGAAAAGGACGCAGGATATATCGACTGGAGAGAAAAGGTGGAGTAGTTGCAGAGACGCGTGCGTTAGAAACACACGGTCGAAAGGTTTTCAATTTAATAAGCTTATCACATCTTTGTAACCTGTAATAAATTATACAATAATAATAATAATAATAATAATAATAATAATAATAATCACCTAATTTCAGCCAGAAGACCAGACCTTATGATAATTAACAAAAAAAAAAAAAAAAAAAGAGAACTAGCGAAATTGTCGACATTGCTGTCCCGGCTGACCACAGAATAAAAATAAAAGGATATGAAAAGAAGGATGAGTACCACAACCTTGCTAGAGAATTGAAAAAACTATGGAACATGAAGGTGACAATTATACCAATTCTGATTGGTTCTTTGGTACAGTAACTAAAGGATTATTAAAGGGACTGGAGGACTCGGAAGTTGGCCGCCGAGTGGAGACCATCGAAAGGAAAGCATCATTGTGAACGGCCATAATACTGAGAAGAGTCCTGTAGATTTGAGGAGACTTGCTATCACTCAAACTCCAGTGAAAGACCATTAGCTAACGCTGATGGGAAAAACTCAAAAGGAGTAAATAATAATAATAATAATATATGAAAGATAATTTTGTTGCCCTTAAACCTCTTGTTTGTTGTTTTTGCTATTTTGTTTACTTTTGTCGACTTTTCGTTTTACTTAAAAATTTTCGTCCGTAGCCTTATAAGTGGAGTGTTTGCTAATGATCCAACAGACCGGGGTTCAATCTTAGATCAAATCATACCAAAGACTCAAAAAATTGTACTTGATACCACCTTGCTTAACACTCAGCGTTATAAGGTAAGGATCAAGGGTAAAATGGAGCAATCCAGGGAATGAGTAGCGCCCTCCCTTACACCTCGGTGTAGTAGCTATCGAAAAGGGAGCCTTCTGGTCACCCTCGACAAAGGTCGCCAGCTTTACTTACATCTCAATACGGACTCAGAAGCATACATGCTGACTAACACAAGACTACACAAAAAACAAACATCAAGGACTGACTACAC
The DNA here is from genome assembly GCA_963585895.1 of Sepioteuthis lessoniana. NCBI lineage: Eukaryota > Metazoa > Mollusca > Cephalopoda > Myopsida > Loliginidae > Sepioteuthis > Sepioteuthis lessoniana. The sequence goes on from CAUZXS010002677.1 coordinate 49,964, forward strand.
ATTTTAAATAGCTCCAGAACACTAGTGAATCTGAAAGGCAGAACCTGCATTAGTGAAGTGTACCAGCAAGGCGGTATGAGTTACATCCCTTAGAATATTGTCCAAGCCTCGGACGGACGAGAGAAGAGGAGGAGTAACGCTGAGTCAGTGAACGCGTCGAGAAAAAACAGAGACAGGACAGCGGAGGAAAAAGGCTGAAGAAGAAAGAAGGACTGTTTACTAAGAAGTTGATTTCATGTGGTTTTCTTGTTGTCCAGGAAGCATACGCTTCACCTTCTTTTGTGTATTACATTTATCCAAAAACAATTTAAATTATAGAACTTATTGTTCTTTGGAGTGACCACTGTTTCGTCGGGAAGCGGGGACTTGTATCTCTGCTGGAAATTCAGCCGACAAACTCTTAGGGCGATTTATTGGATTCATTTTTAAAATTCGTTTGGGACAAAACCAAGAGACGTGGGAAGTCAGATTTGGACTGAAGAGGATGAGCTGACAGTCGTGACAAAAACCACGCACAAAATATCAAGAATCCGACGATTGCACCGTACACAAATTTAGCAATTTTCGTCTCAGTGGCGACAGAAACTTTCCGAGAGAGTTTCAAGCATGTTGAAAGTTTTCTTTGCCAAATTACATCAACGCCGCGTCTCTTGTTCTGGAGTTATGAAAAATGGTTAGATATTTTTAGACCGTGTATTAATATATATATATATATATATATATATATATATATATATATATATATCCCGACTTCGAGCGTCCTACGTGTCTAGCCACACTGAAGAGTTCTGATAGAACGAAACAGTCTGTCTGTGGATGACAATATATACGCTCCCCCATGAGGGTTGAGCACTCTGGCGATAGAATATTCGGCCACCGCTCGCATAATGCAAAGCTCTTCGAAAGAATTGAGCACTCTGGTAGCCGATAGGGTATAGAATTGTAAACAAACAGACGCTGCTGCTGCTGTTGCTACAAAATACCTTTAAAAATTCCCTTAGCCAACGTGGTTCGCTTGTTGGCCGAGCAGTCTGAGACTAAGTCTAACGTAATGTTGGACGGGTTTCGATCCCGGCTTCGAGCGTCCTACGTGTCTAGCCACACTGAAGAATTATGATAGAACGAAACAGTCTGTCTATGGATGACTATATATAAATATATATATATGATCAGATTAATATAAGTAGATAGATAGATATGAACAGCATTACATAGGTACATTTGGAAAGAATGAAAAAGATAGATATGAAGAGAATGACATAGATAGATATATATTGGCAGAATGACGTAGATAGATAGATAGATAGATAGATATGAATAGAATGACACAGATATGAACACAATTACATAGATACATATGGACAGAACGACACATATGAATATGAAGAGAAATATATATATATATATATATATATATATATATATATATATATATATATATATATATTTCTCTTCATATTCATATATATATATTGACAGATGGCGTAGATAAGTACTTGTATATATTGACTGAATGACACATACTACACACACACGTATATATATATATATATATATATAGATAAATATGAAGAGAATGAAATAATACATTGACAGATTGACATAGATAGATAGATAGATAGATAGATATTAATAGAACGAGATAGATAGAAATGAAAAGAACCAGATAGATGGATATGAAAAGAACCAGATTGATAGATAGATAGATATGAAAAGAACGAAATAGATAGATAGATAGATGCCTACTAATGTTCTTCGAGATGTGATCAATTAGAAATACCAAGAGTTAATTCGTATGCGTTCACTTCATTCCCGGGAGAGTTCAGATATATCGATAGATATAAACAGACTGATAAATAGATAGATGTGTATTAATCTTCAGCGAGACATGTAACTAAGAGCAAATACCAAGAGTCCATTTGAATGCCCAAACTACATTCCCCAAAGAGCAGAGGTCGGCTTACCAATCTATGGTGTGCTTAGTAAATGGCGTCTAGAGTTAAGAGAAGTGGTTGGGGTCGTATAGTAAACTAATTTAGTTTGGCACAAGGACAAGATTTCGTAGGAAAGGGAATTAGTGAGCCGAGAATGTATTTCATTTTGCGATAATGTCCTCAGCAAAGGCATGAAACCATCTTTTCTCCTCTCAGCTATTAATGAATAGTAAAACAAATTAGGATTTTGAGCATTCGATAGGCAACCAGTCCAGAAGAAGAAAAACTGATCTCAAACCAGTTTTACTCTGTTTTAAAATGATGTTGAGGATGGGTTGGGTAAATACAAGCCATCTATATTAAGGATTAATATTTGGTATCCATTGTAGAATATAAGTAAATAAAGGAAAAGCATCCGACATTATGGAGAAAAATTGAAAAACAAAGTGATCCAAAGTGATGAATTTATTGTAAAAGAAAATCGACGGTGTAACGTTTCGGTTTTTATAAACCATCCGCAGGACTTTAAAAAAGATGATACCAAGTGTCGATAAATCAACGTTTCTTCTTCTTCTTCTTCTTCTTCTTCTATCCTTCATTTCTTTCTCTTTCCTCCCCGTCTCTCTTCTTTCTTGTTCGTTATATCACTCTTTCTTTTTATTTTCTTTCTTCCTTTCTCTCTCTTAATATTTTTCTTTCTCTTCTTTCTTTTCTCTCTTTCTTCTTGTTATCCTCGATCTTCTTTCTCTCTTTCTAATTCGTTATATCTCTTGATGATTCCACTTGTTTTACGTCATTGCTTTATACAATCACGTGATACTTTTAAAAATGTAAATCACTGATTTAATGATTGAACGGTCTTATGATCTTTCTTTGCAAATATAATTTCTTCTCTTGTTTTTGTATTCTATTAAACATCCATCGTTGATGATCGCTTATTAAAGTCCTGATAATCGCTTATTAAAACCGAAACGTTAAAGCGTCGACTATCTTTCACAATAAGAGTACTTCTGGAAGTGTAATGATAAGCAAGCTAGACTGGCAAACTATCATGAGTGAGTTCAAGTCTCAATGGGTGCCCTATTCATGCGGCCCCGTGTTACATCTAACCAAAAAGCTTAGTAAATTATAAATTTCTTTCAAAATACATTCCTTACTTTGGATTACTTGATTTTTCAATTTACTCCATTGTAGAGTACAATATGACCAATATAACACTTTTAGCGCTTTCTTTGAGGAAAAATAAAACAAACCACGAAAGAAATATGATACCAGTGAACAATTGAAAAAATCTATAGGTTCCTGCTTTGTTTAATTGCATATTAACCTTCAAGGTTTATTTAATGCTAAAACCATCCTTGTAGAAAAACAGTAGTGGGACTGTTTGACCCCTAGTTAGGAAGAGAAAGGGAGTTAATAACTTTTTTTTATAGTATTAGTCCGAAAGTGTTCGTAACAGGACAACTGCTGTTCGAACTCGCTTACTACGGGGTTACAGTATAGCTCGTTAACCACAACGCCACAGGGACTAGCCTGATAAATCTATAGTACCTATTATATTTGAAATAAAGATAAAAATCCAGAGTATAAACAGACCGAAAAGATTTATTTTTTTATTTTTTGAGAACTAGAATCAGGATATCTTCTGCAGACAGGCTCATAAATTATACTACGGAAAATATCCCATGATTATCAGAAATGACTTACAATGCAAATAATTAAATAAGAAAATAAAAAATAAAAAAATAAAATAGAAAATAAAAAAAATCGCACCGTAAAAGAAAAGAAGGGAGAGTCTGTGGAAATGGTAATTTTTGAAATGAAGTAATTTCTCATACGGGTGAATTATTAGCAGTCACAAGTTTAATAAATTGTTCGTCTTAAAAGCAATAAATGAAAGTCCGTCAATTTAAAGAAACAGCGGCCAAAGTGAAAATATAAGTGAAAAACAAGACGGACACATTATAACTGGGATAATGCACACACACCCGCACACATATATATACTTATGTATTTGTTTGTGTGTGTCAGAATAAATATGTATATATGAGTTAGTATAAATATGCAAGCTTATATATTAAATTTCAAGTAAACGAATGCAAAAATGTTATAAAACAAGAATATATATATATTTATATATATATATATATATATATATATAAAAGATTTGGGAACAGTTTGTTTGTCTGTCATCGAAGTCATTTTTTATGGAGAGTAACTAAATATGATTTCAAATTAAATCATTTCCCATGAATTTTTATGCTAAAAATTGTCCAATGTATTTTTATCGTAAAAAATCATTTCCAATGCATTTTTATATTAGAAATCATTTCCAATGCATTTTTATATTAGAAATCATTTCCAATGCATTTTTATAGTAAAAATCATTTCTAATGCATTTTTAGAGTAATAAGCATTTCCAATGCATTTTTATAGTAAAAGTCATTTCCAGTGCATTTTTATTGTAGAAATAATTTCCAATGCATTTTTAAAGTAAAAATAATTTCCAATGCATTTTTATAGTAAAAATCATTTCCAATGCATTTTTATAGTAAAAATCATTTCCAATTCATTTTTACTGTAAAAAATCATGTCCAGTTCTTTTTTTAGTAAAAAAAAAAGAAAAAAAAAGAAAAAAAAGAAAGAAAATTCAAGCATAAAAATTACATATAATCGGATTTGAAAAAAAAATCTTATTCCTTGCCTTGACAATAACTAAGATTCAGGATTAAAATTTGGAGGATTTTCGATTAAAATAGAACCAAACTTAGGAAATGTAAAACGTCCTAGATAATATCAATAAAAAAATTTGATAAAACATTGTCATTTTTTAAGAAACACACAAAAAAGAAAGACTGGTACCTAAATATAGCTTATATGTTTACCTAATAGAGGCATTAAGGTCTCCCCCCACCTTCTCTCTCTAAATAGATAGATAGATTGATAGATATATAAGTTGGAAAAATAAAAAATAGCATAATGTTGCCTGGCAGTCTTTTTTTGTAATAGTGCTCAATACTTAAGATTGAGCAATAGTTTGGGTGTGATTTTTTTTTTACTGTGGTCTTCATCTTTATTGTTGTTAGTTGACACGCAACGTTTCGGTCGCTATATCCTCCGGCCTTTCTCAGCTGTCCCTTGTTTCTATCTGGGCATAGAAATACGTCAACCAGGGAAATCATTTTTAAAGTTTGACTGTTGTTTAAATAAGGCGTTCAAGAAATATGATGACGTTATTCGTATAATGACGTCATTGTTTTTCACGCCTATCAATCTGAGAGCCACCAGGAGAAATTACGCGAGAAGTGCCATGAGATGAATTCGAAACGGAAAAATCAAATGGCATCAGTTATTTTTGATATTTTAAAAAAGTAATTCATTTAAGAAACAATTTAATTCTGCCTTTTCAATTATTGCTTCCCAGATTGTATTCATTTCTAATCTTGGTCTATGAAAGAGATCAACATAGCCCAACATATGCGTCGCTTCTTTGAGACGTCTTCTTTTCCAATGTTCTTTCCTATCGATTATTCTAACTTCATCCCACAAGGATAAATGGTTTTCCTCTTCTTTCCATATATGGTCAGCCAAACCTGACTTTTCAATTTCCGTTCGTACTACTGCTTTTTGATGTTCCTGTAGCCTTACTTTCAGAGGACGGCATGTCTTGTCTTTGTATACTTTGCCACAGCTGCATGGGATGGAATATACACAATTCTTGTATTCTTTTGGGGATTTGACTCTGAAGTGATGTTTACGGAGTTGAGCCACTACTGAATAATGTCCTGATATTCAGATAGATAATCTGAGTTTTTACATATGAAGCATTCAAATAAAAACATGCTTATTGAAACAGTCAATTTCACGTTTTAACGATCGTCAGGCCATTTTTTTTCTCTTTCAAACCAAATGTAGACAACTGATACAATAAGTTCGAAATATTTAAAAACCTAAAATCGACAAATGCTATTAACATGATCTACATTTACTTGGTATCAAGTTAGTTGGTCCGGTTTTATGGCATATCAACCATTGTAGGTTATTTCATGCCAAATCCTCTTTATACATATATATTAAATATATATGATTTGATTTGGTTTGGTTTTATGGTATATCAAACATTGTAAGTTATTTAATGCAAAATCCTCTTCATACATACATATCAAATATATATTATTTGGTTGGGTAGGGTTTTATGGCATATCAACCATTGTAGGTTATTTAAGGTCAAATCTTCTTTATACATATATATTAAATATATAGGATTTGGTTGTGTTGTGTTTATGACATATCAACCATTGAAGGTTATTTAATACCAAATCCTTAATATATATATATATATATATATATATATATATATATATATATATATATATATGTGTGTGTGTGTGTGTGTATTAGACACAGGATTTTATTTTGTTGGGTTTTATGACATATTAACCACTCAAGGTTATTTAATGCCAAATCCTCTTGATATGTTGAGTATATATGATTTTGTTTGGTTGTGTTTTATGGCATATCAACCATTGTAGATAATTTAAGGCCAAATCCTCTTTATACATATACATTAAATATATATGATTTAGTTTGGTTGGCTTTTATGTCATATCAACCATTGTTTAAGAATGTTATCTACAAAATGTGAATACAAATCATATATACTTAATATATATTTATAAATAGAATTTGGCATTAAATAACCAACAATATGCCATAAAATCCAACCCAACCAAACCAAGCCTATCCAAGATAAAGAATTCTATTAAGTATTTGATATTTGTTTCTACACTGTTAAATGGTTTCAAGTATTGCTATGTAACACTAACAATCAAATATCTATCATTTGTTTGCACTCAGTTAAATGATTAAACAGTTCTATGGTACCCTAACAGGTATAACGAATCTGAGTGGAACTGGGAGTAATGGCTCTGAAAAGATATTACACATCCCCCAAAGCTCCGGGAGTGAAGCCTTACAATCAGATTGTTTACTGTTATATCCAGGACACTCATTAGGGCATGGTGGGGGGGTCTTTCCTCTTCGTAGAAATGCAGTCGGTGTATTCTACAGCCCTAATCGACAGGAGGTAATACAGTATCTATTCCTATCTTATACAAATAATTTCCACTCGGTGGTATGTTTTCAAGCATTCCTATCTAATATTGATGCTTATTTGGTTTCAAGTAATTATTTTCCTAGTCGGCTGGAGCTGTAGAATACACTGATTGCATCTCTGCCTGCAGAGGGGTAAGACTCCCCCAATGAGTGTCTTAGTAGCCCAGTCTGCTGGAGCTGTAGAATACACCGATTGCATCTCTGCAGAGGGGTAAGACTCCCCCGGAGAGTGTCTTAGTAGCTCAGTCTGCTGGAGCTGTAGAATGCACCGATTGCATCTCTGCAGAGGGGTAAGACTCCCCAAATGAGTGTCTTAGTAGCCCAGTCTGCTGGAGCTGTAGAATACACCGATTGCATCTCTGCAGAGAGGTAAGACTCCCCCAATTCGTGTCCTAGTAGCCCAGTCGGCTGGAGTTGTAGAATACACCGATTGCATCTCTGCCTGCAGAGGGGTAAGACTCCCCCCCAATGAGTGTCTTAGTAGCCCAGTCTGCTCGAGTTGTAGAATACACCGATTGCATCTCTGCAGAGGGGTAAGACTCCCCCCCAAAGTGTCCTAGATACGACAGTAAACTATCTGATAGTTGGGCTCCAGTAATGCTTCATTGCCATCGCTCTCATGTCCACTCTGGCCCGGAGTGGTAGCAATTGATAAGGTCCTATCTATGGGTCAAATAGAATTATTTGGTATTTAGATTACGTACTTTGACTTTTAAATTGAGTGCAAACAAATGACTTATGCTTAATTGAATTGCTTGAAATAGAACTGTTTTTTATTTAACAGTGTGTAAACAATGACTGATGTTTAACTGAATTGTTAGTGATACATAGCAATACTTGGTGTGTGTAATAATTATCGTCGTAGGACATGGATACGGCAGCACGAGTTCAAATCCTGGACGAGACTGATTGCATTTCACATAGCACTAATACCCTTGGGAAAAGTATGAATCCAATTATTCTCCCTCCAGCTAGGAATAAATAGTAGGGCAGACTGGATTCTTCCGCCTTGGTGAGGCAACTAGTCTAGGAGAAGGAAAACTCTGAATTCCAACCTGTTAAACTCCGTTTAAAAATTGACTTTGTGTCATATCCTGCCTGAGCGGAGATGTTGGTAAATATGGATATATAGCAATACTTGAAAACATTTAACTCTGTGCAAACAAAAAATTATTAATTAATATAATTATTTGTATTAGATAGAAATAATTGAAACCATTTAACCGTGTGCAAACAAATGAGCTCAGGCTTGTTTAAAATGTTATCAAAAAACGTTTTCGGAAATCATGTATTTAGTATATATGTTATGTACTGTTATGGTGATATACCTTATGACGTCACTATATGGACCCCTCCCGAGAGTATAAATAGGGAATGGCTCGATCAATGAGGCAAGTGAGTCTAGTCAGGTACAGGTAACCGTTACTGCTTGTATTTCCGTAAATATATCCTGCTATAATCTCATTGCGTTATTCATTTCTGGCCCTTCGATGCCGCAACATCTACAAAGAGGATTTGGCTTTAAATAACCTTCAATTGTACCATACCCATGATACGGTTATGTGTGAAATGGACATATAATGTTCATATATATATACATAGAACATTGGAATCTCGAAAGACGAAAAACACTAATGACTTCTTTGTTCAGCTACGAAACTTTTTATTATCTTTGAGTTTAAAGGTTTTTCGACATAAGGGGAGAGATACACATTCTTTCTATTCTGGCTTTTTCATCTGCCCCCATCTCGTGCGACACCTGCCCAAGGCCTCGCGAGCTAGCGAAAGTCAACCGTCTTCTTCCGAGGCAGGACTCAACTCCAATAACTGACTTTTTCAAGAACCCCAAAATCCTCCGCGTGCGCGCTTCCGGTGCATGACGTCATTCACATCCACTGGTCAACCTTTCTATCGGATTTTTATTTTGACATCTATGAACGACACATCCACCCCGCACGAACGTTAACACCGGCACTCAATGTTGCACTTAAGTAACCCATGCACTGAGCCGCGAGGTTCTCAGTCTAACTAAACCCAAAGGCATAAAACGAAATCCCTCGGCAATTATATTACACAATGGTTGATACACCCAAAAACCAAACCAAACCAATCAAATTATTATTTCCGTTTAACTGTAGTCATTTGTTTTTTCATAGTTTGGTATTTCACATAATAATTCTTTGTAAATAATTATAGCTTCAAGTAAATATTCTTAATACAATGTAGGGTTATATGGAAACAAGTATTCCTATGGAATCTAGATCATTTTTTAACCGATCTATTTGACCTATGGATGGATTATATAACACACACACACACACACACACACACACACACACACACACACACACACACACACTTACTCAGTCAGCTGGGGCTGTAGAATACACTGACTGCACCTCTGCAGAGGGGTAAGACCCCCCCCCTAACGAGTGTCCTGGATATGACACTAAACAATCTGATGGTGAGGTTCCAGCAGTGCTGGAGCTTTGGGGAATGCGGAGTACCCCTTCATTGCCATCGCTCCCAGGTCCACTCTGTCCCGGAGTGGTAGCACCTGATAGGGCCCTATCTATGGGTTAAATAGAACTAACAGCATACTTATGCTAAAATGAATTGAGTAAACTGAATAGCTTGAAATAGAAATAGACAATTAAATCGTACTTACAATTAAACTGCTAGCTTATGCTTAACTGAATTATTTCAAATAGAACTGTTTTTCGACATTAAAACTGTATTTACACTTAACTGAATTATTACATATAACTGCTTGAATAGTTTGAAATGGAAATGTTTTTGACAATTAAGCTGTAGTTATGCTAAACTGAACTGTTTTCAATAGAACAGATTATTTACATAAAAATGGATTTGGCGTTAAATAACCTACAAAGGTTGATATGCCATAAAACCAAACAAACCAAACCAAACACACACACACACACATACGTTTTAACCCGCCAAAAAACTCACTTTGAAGTAAGTCTTAACACTGCCACCTTTCATGATAAAACTTGTATTCACGTTTATCATTTTTCAGACTGAAATAAGTGTTTCCTTTCTTAATACAGCCCATTCTTTATTTTGATTGCAATTAATGAGATATTATGAAAGATTCCTCTTACTACGTTTATAACCCTAGACATTCTCTTGTAGCAGTGTGGTTTCTTTGTTTAACTGCATATCAATCATCGTGGGTTAGATAATGCTAAAGCCATGTTTGTACAAGAACAGCAGCGGTACTATTTAACTTATAGCTGGGCAGGAAAGTTTAGAATGGTTTTGTTTTATGGCACATCAACCATTGTTGGTTATTTTAATGCCAAATCCATTTTTATACAATAAAGTTAGTAAAGTTGTCTCCCTTAGTCGAAGGTGACCCGAAGGCTCCCTTTTCGATAGCTACTACCCCAAGTTGTTGGGGAGGGCACTACTCCTTTCCCTGGATTGCTCCACTTTACACTTGATCCTTACCTTATAATGCTGAGTGTTAAGCAAGGAGGCATCAAGTACCATTTTTTGAGTCTTTGGTATGACTCGACCTGGGATTGAACCTTGGTATTCCGAGCCATTGGCGAAAACTCATTATACTAATGTCCGGTAACAAATATAGGTGGCTGTAGAGTAATGGTTATCGTCGTAGGAAATGGACACGGCGACTTGAGTTCAAATCCTGGAAAACGATGATTGCATTTCACATACCCCTAATACTCTTGGGAAAGGTATGAATCCAATTATTCTCACTCCAGCTATGGGTAAATAGTAGGGCAGAATGATTTCTTCAGCCTTGGCGAGGCAACTAGTCTAGGAGAAGGAAAACTTTGAATTCAAACCTCTTAAACTCCGCTTAAAAATTAACCTTGTGTCATATCCTGCCCGAGCGGAGGGGTTGGTCAATAGGGTAACAAATATACAAATAAGCAGTTCTTTTTCAAGCGATTCAGTCAAGTATTAGTCCACAGTTTAGTTCTATTTGACTCATAGGACCCAATCAACTGCTACCACTCCGGGTCAGAGTGAACGTGGGAGCGATTCTCAAAAACTTACATCATCATCATGTCGTGCCGCTAGCACGGATATCCCTGACCCTCTCTCTCCACTTCTCCCAATCGTTCATCGCCTCCGGTAGGTCTTCAGGGCTACATCCCGTATCCTCACATAGCTGCTGTATGTATGTTCGAGCTGATCGTCCTGCTTTTGCCCGGCCATATGTGGGGGTCCATAGAAGTACATCACTTATGAGCTCATCCCTGCTTCTCCAGCAGTGTCCTGCATGTCTGTTTCGTCTAACTTGGATAGTTTTCCTGATGGGAGGCAGGTGGCTGTATAATTGGTGCCTTGTGGGATGTTGACACCAGGACTAGTTCAATATTGCTTGCAACATTCTTGTGTAATTGCCGTCTAGCTTCTTCTCCAGCCGTTTTGTTAGCGTCCAAGTAGTGGATCCATACAGCAGTATCGATTCGACCGCTGCCTCGAAGAAACTGCGTCTCATTTTATCGGTCAGATCTGACTTCCATATGATCGATAGCTTTTCGATAGCCTTCGTTAGCCGTGTGTCGATGTCCTTTTCGGTTGATGAGACGCTGCTTCCTAGGTAGTAGAATTTTTCTACTAGATTCAGAGAGGTTCCATCTAGTGTGGAGAAGTCGCTTGTTTGATTATAGCTCATATATTCCGTTTTGTGTGCATTGACATGGAGGCCAATGCCTGCAGCGGCTCGTTCCAAACTATGCAGTTGTGTTTTGGCTTGGTTGGGTGTATTTGCCAGAATCGCTATGTAATCGGTAATTGTTTTTGTGGGATACATTCTGCTTCTTTTATTTGTCAGCTTGAAGCCGTTTTCTCTGATTTTATCAGATGATAAAGAGGGATGGAGCTAGCGTGTCCCTTTGTAGTACTCCTGCTACAATGTCGAAGTATTCTGTGTTTCCATCTGGTGAACGTACTTTCACTTTGCTGTTTCTAAAGAGAATCGTTATTGCTGCTACGGTTTCTTTAGGTAGGTCGTATGCTAGTAGGATTTGTTCCATCTTTCCTTTGAGAATGGAATCGAAGGCTTTGGCTGGCGAGCGCCCCGGGGCCTGTTCTGGACTTCGGTCCGGAGCATGGCCCTGGAAAAGGAACAATGGCAGACTTGGGGCCTTTAATTAGGCACCTAGTTTCGACTAGGCTACCTTCGGGTGGGCGAGCTGCATTTTTGTCTCCTTTGTCCCCCTTGTACAGCACTAGACCATGCGTCTCGTTTAAGCCGCAAACTGGCATACGTGCCCGGACCCACATTTGGGTTCGTGAAACTGCTTGCTTCATCAGGCTCACATTGCACTAAGTGAGCCGATGAGCAGCACAGACAAGCAGGTTTCGAGTCTCGGCTCGTTCCCGACCTCCCCTCCCCTTTATCCCCACTTTAATCGGCCTTCGGGCTTTTGACCTTGTGTAAAGTCGTGTCTGGTGGGAGGCAGCGACAAATACACGACAAATAGTAAAAACATTAGTATTGCTAAATTTGGCTAAATCTATATTCTACCTCGTATTCTTTCGTGAAAATATGATTTATATGTAATTAACGACATAAAAAAGATCCTGATCTATTCGGTGAGAACCAGATTGTTCGTTTGTTTAGATGACCCATATGTTTTGAATGGGTTGTCTGTGAACTGCACATCACTCCTGGGCACCTCGGGTGGTGTAATGGTTAGCAAGCTCGACTAGCAAACCTACACGAGTGAGTTCGAGTCTCATTGGGTGCCCCTTTCATATGGCCTTGTGCCACATCTAAGCAAAAAGCTTAGTAAATTTTAGGGCACCTCGGGTGGTGTAATGGTTAGCATGTTAGACTAGCAAACCTACACGAGTTAGTTCGAGTCTCATTGGGTGCCCCTTTCATATGGCCTTGTGCCACATCTAAGCAAAAAGCTTAGTAAATTACCACCTCGGGTGGTGTAATGGTTAGCATGTTAGACTAGCAATCCTACACGAGTGAGTTCGAGTCTCATTGGGTGCCCCTTTCATATGGCCTTGTGCCACATCTAAGCAAAAAGCTTAGTAAATTACCACCTCGGGTGGTGTAATGGTTAGCATGTTAGACTAGCAATCCTACACGAGTGAGTTCGAGTCTCATTGGGTGCCCCTTTCATATGGCCTTGTGCCACATCTAAGCAAAAAGCTTAGAAAATTAAAACTGCACATCACTCCTGGCCATCCAATCCAATCAGGTATTTTGCTTGGTACATAAAATATGGTAACTATTCTACACGATTCAGAGATTTTTGTCGGCTTATAAAGTGATTTACAAATGCTATTGGTAATTTCACACCCCTGTGGATTCCTAGGCTTTTATCACCCTCCAAATCTTATACACACAGGCGTCTATATTGCCCATTTGGTTGTAGCAGTAGGATCCACCGAATGCACCTCTGCATAGGGGTAAACCCACACCAACGAATGTCCTGATATGACAATAAACAATCCGATGATGAGATTCCAATAATACTGGAGCTTTGGGGAACGCTGAGTACCCCTTCACTGCCATCGCTCCCAGGTCCACTGTGGCCTGGAGCAGTAGCACCTGATATAGATCGAATAGAACTGAAATGCGTACTTATGCTAAACTGAATTACTTGAAGTAGAACTGTTTTGACATGTAAACAGCATACTTATGCTAAACTGAATTGTTTGAAATAGAACTGTTTATAACATGATCCAGTGGTTTGCATTCTCCTGTTATAAAGGGATTCATAAATACAAACTAGTAAATTCCTCTATACTTTTAATCCCCATATGAATATTTCATTGACCCTTTGGAGTATATATGGACCACTCTTGATTAGGTTTATTAAATGATTTTAACGACATATCAACCCATCTAATGTTATTTCATGTCTGCAAGTTAGGGAATCGTGTTCATTTTAGGTTCAGAAAAGCATTTTTTGTGTAGTTGTTTATTAAAGTTTTGTTTTCACATGTTCATATTGAATATGAATATTTTTTCAATAGATCTATTTGACCTCAAGATGGGACCCTAACAGGTACTCCAACTCCAGACCGGAGAGACCTGGGTTTAATCCCAGGTCGCGTCATACCAAAGACTTGAAAAATTGTACTTGATGCCTCCTTGCTTAACACTCAGGAATATAAGGTACGTATCGAGGGTAAAGTGGAGCAATCCAGGGAAAGGAGTATCACCCTTCCCTACACCTCGGGGTAGTAGCTATTGAAAAGGGAGCCTTCTGGTCGCCCTCGACTAAGGGAGAAAACTTTACTTAGTGCCATAATCAGGACACTGACCCCTTTGAAAAGGCTTTTGCTCGGGGTATCATATCTAGCAAATAATCTGCTTGATCCAGTGACTTTTATTCTCTCATTATAAAAGAATATATAAATAAAAACTAATATATCCACCACCTTGTAGATTCCAGTGCTTTTATATAAACTGCCAAATTTTCATTCACCCACCCAGGGGTCCATATGGACCACTTTGAGAAGCCCTGTCCAAGACGAAAGTCCTACAGTCGATAGAAACAAAACCGATGACACTACTGCATTCCTATACACTGCCAAATTTTTATTCACCCACCCGGGGGTCCATACGGACCACACTGAGAAGCTCTGTTCAAGTCGAACGCCCTACAGTCCATAGAAACAAAACCGATGACACTACTGCTTTTATATACACTGCCAAATTTTTAGTTGTCTAAATTTCTGAGACGAAACTTGTTGATTTGTATCATTAAGATTTTTCGGACTATTGACTTCTTCTTTATTGTTATTGTTATTTCCACAACGTTTCGGTCGATATGTCCTCCGGCCTTCTTCAGGAGTTTGTCGAACTCGGGAACCTTCACGGAACTTCGAACTACGTCCTTTATTGAAACCACGGGGGTTGAACCTGCAACCTTCAGATGATTGTCTTCTTAGAAACTCAGGGAACCAACGCCTATAACTGTTACGCCGTGTATCCTGGTTGCAGGTTCAACCCTCACTACAGGCGAGTAATATACAGGAATACTTTACGCTTGTACCCGGTTATGGCAAACGGAATCAGAACAGGCGACCCCCGTGGTTTCAATAAAGGACGTAGTTCGAAGTTCCGTGAAGGTTCCCGAGTTCGACAAACACCTTAAGAAGGCCGGAGGACATATCGACCGAAACGTTGTGGAAATAACCATAACAATAAAGATGAAGACAATAGTCCGAAAAACCTTAATGATAAAAATGCCAAATTTTTATTCACCCACCCAGAAGTCGATACGGACCACATTGAGAAGATCTGTCCAAGTCGAAAGTCCTGCAGCCGATAGAAACTAAACCGATAACACTACTCTTAGCTTGGCTATATCGAGAAGCCAAAATCTTCAGCGAGTAAGTGGAAAATGAAAATAAACGCTAGCAACTGCAAGATAATCTCTGCTGATAACGTTAGCATCACTGTGAATGATGCTCTAGACTAAAAAGTCAACGAATTTAAATTTTTAGGATCAATGTTACCAGGAAGTTCATCGAACGTAATACGTTATTTTAGGTTTGAAAGACTCACGGAAAAATTATAGAAACAAAGAAATCTTCCAAAGGAATCGGTTTTTCTGTTTTTAAGTGCATACCAAACTTCGTTGGTTATTTGTTGCCAAAGCCAGAAATCTACTTGTGTGAGTCATGTTATTAGTATTTCGTTTGTTTTTTACAAATACTTTTCATGAACCAGAAATAACTAGCAACATTATTGTTTTTTCTTTTTCCTATAATTTGATTATAAATACTGTCTACCGAATTTATCTAAATCAACATTTTAAGACTTGAAGAAAAAAGCTCTGAAAGTTAGTGAGTTAAAATGATTAAAGAAAAATGTAATTTTCATAGAGATAGAAATTTATTTGCCTTAGTCATATAATTAGAAGCATTTCGATTGTTTTTTTTTTTAAACTGCTATTTTTAGGCCAGGAATAACTAACCTCATAATTATTTCTCTTCTTCTTATAACTTGATTATAAATACTCTTTGTAGAATTTATCTAAATCAACATTTTAAGACATGAAATTCAAACAAAACCATAAACGTTAGGATAATTATTTACCAATTCCATTTCCTACGAAAATAAACATTACGCTAAGTGCGCCTCTATTTGTAATTTGAGCCTTCGGAACGCCCTTCTTCCAAGAACCCAGAAAAGAGAATTGGGGAATAGGAGAAAAATCAAAACTTTCTAGATCATGGCACTGTTTAAATCAGCTAGAATCCTGAAGATCTGCGGAGACTCTTTGCCTCTTAGGCTTTCGTAAAAATTATGAAGGGAGGAAAGAAAAATAGGAGTTGTAGTAGTAATAGTAATAGTAGTAGTAATCATCATCATCACCATCATCATCGTCATGTCGTGCCGCTAGCACGGATATTCCTGACCCTCTCTCGCCACTTCTCCCAATCGTTCATCAGGGCTACATCCCGTATCCTCACATAGCTGCTGTAGGTATGTTCGAGCTGGTCGTCCTGCTTTTGCTCGGCCATATGTGGGGTCCAGAGGAGTACATCACTTAGGAGCTCGTTCCTGCTTCTCCAGCAGTGTCCTTCAAGTCTTGTCCGTCTTATTTAGATGGTTTTAGAGATGGGAGGTAGGTGGCCGTACAGCTGCTGTTTTGTGGGATGTTGCTTCCAGGAGTTTTTCAATTCAGCTCGTAGCGTTTTTAATGACATATTAACCTTTGTGGGTTATCTAATGCCAAAGCCATTCTTGTAGAACAGTATTGGTACTATTTGGACGGACAAGAATAGTTATACTTTTCCTAAGGTTTTAGTCCAAAAGTGAACGTAGTAGCATGACTGGAGTTCGAAATCGCTTACTACGATGTTACAGTTCAGTACGCTAACCACTACACCTCATATATATCTGTGTCTTTGACTCGGTATATCGATGTGTATGAGTGTATATATGCATGTCATGAGTGCATTCGTTTATTTGTATTAATTGCAATTTATTGCTTCATGATTTTTCTATATATAAATTACACACCGTTCTATTTCAACATCAAAAGGAGATTTTCCAGCTTATGCTGGGAATTTCACTGCCCGTTCTTTTCTTGTAAGTTTTAAAGGAGATAATTCAATTGAACCGATGTACACTTACTCACAACCGCCCCCATCGAACCATAAATAATGTAAAAAAAAATAACCTTTGCCCAAACAGACCGTTCGAATAATTTTGCCTCGAGTGGAAAAAAATTCACATTTCATAGACATTTGTCTTTATTTGCTGTCGTTAAAATATGATTTATGTTATTTTAATTAAAAAGAACTTACATCCTCCAAGTATGTACGTATGTATGTATATATGTAGGATTAATAAGATAATTTTCTCTCTCTCTGTCTTTGTCTCTCTCTCTCCCTCCTTCTCTCTTATATATATATATATATATATATATATGTATGTATATTGTGTATTTTGGCAGCAAGTTACTGTTTAAGTAGTCCTTGTAAAAGAACACGGAATATTTCTTCTTAATGATTTTCAACTGTAGACGTTCAAGTCTTCTTGCTGTTTTTCGTAAATCAGGACAAGATGATTAAGATTAAAAAAAACCTTCCAAATAAATAAAACTGACACTTAACGATCTCTACAATCAATAATTCCCCTGAAGACGACCAGTGGCGTGGTTGAAAGCGCTTGGGTAAAAAATATGGGACACATTCTTTCTTCACGTGCCCGTGTGAAGGGGTCGATTGGAGAACATTACTTATGGGTTCGTCCTTACTTCTCTAGCAGTGTCCTGCTTGATATGTCCGTCTTATTTTGATGGTTTTAGAGATGGGAGGTAGGTAGCCGTACAGCTGCGGTTTTGTGGGATGTTACTTCGAAGAGTTGTTGAATATAGCTCGTAGCATCTTTTTTGCAATTGTCGTCAAGCTTTTTCTCTCTACGTTTAGTCAGCATCCATGTGGTGCATCCATACAGTAGACTTGAAAGGAAGGCAGGGAGTCTGTGAGGCGTGGGAGGAGTAAGGAAGTCAATACACCAGAGTTGATTAGTCAAAGGTTTAGGGTTAGGGTTATTATGTTGAGGTTTTAAGGGAGTTCAGGAAGAGATTCGATCAGAAGAGGCCAGCACTCTTCAAATCGGGTCAGTGGCATTTCCACCAGGACAATGCACCAGTCCACAACTCCATCCTTCTCACAGACTATTTGACCAAGATGGGCATCAAGACAGTTCCTCTGCCTCCCTAGAGTCCAGACCTTGCTCCCTGTGACATTTGGTTATTCCCTAAGCTCAGAGGCTATCGTTATGAGACAATTGAGGAGATGAAAGAGGCTGTGAAAAAGGTCATTGACACGCTCACACAAGAGGACTTTCATGGGGCCTTCCAGAAGTTGTTGGAACAGTAGAACAAGTGCATTGCAACCGGAGGAGATTACTTGGAAGGGGACTAGAGTTTCATGCATGTACTATCAATAAAAGTGCCTATACGAAAAAAGTCTTGAAACTTATTTAATGATCATCGTATATATGATATGAACGCAAAGAGAATTTTAGCAGTATATTAGTAGCTTAGGTTGGTACCAGGCTTAATTTGTGGGTAAAAAACAGATTGGAAGATCATGTTACTCATTTTTCAAATGACGAGAGATAGCAAATATTGAAAATCAGCATCCATATATTTGTTTTCAGTTAAATTCTGACCCCGCCTGATAAATAACTTATAATCATTTGTTTCACAATTTTATGGTTTCAAATATTCCTATCCAACAGCAAAGACTAATTATACGGTTTGACGAAACTAATAATAATAATCTTTGGTAAACAATTGTAGCTTCGAGTAACAATTCTTTATACAAATAATTTACTCGTTAATTATGAAGTTTTTTATTCCTAAAAACTTTTTGTCGAGTCGGCTGGGACTATAGAATACACCGACTGCTTCTCTTCAGAGGGGTACCCAACCCCACAACGAGTGTCCTGGATATGACACTAAACAATCTGACAGTAAGGTTCCACTAATGCTGGAGCTTTGGGGAATGCGAAGCGTCCCTTCATCGCCATCGCTCCCAAGTCCACTGTAGAACTGTTTTTTTAAAATAGAAATAAATTTTGTACTTATGCTAAACAGAATTGCTTGAAATAGAACTGCTTTTGGCATTGAAAATGCGTACTTACGCTAAACTGAACGGTTTAAAATAGAATTGTTTTTTTTTTTAAATAGAACTAAACTGTATACTTATACTAAACTGAATTATTTGAAATTTAATTCGGCGTTAAATGACCCGGAAAGGGTTGATACGCTGTAAAAGAAAACAACCAATGAACAAGCCTAATAATTTTCAAACCGATATATATGTTTGATTAATAGAAAGTACCTTTAACAGGTGCTGCCACTTTAGATCTGAGAGTCCTTAAAAGTAATGACCAGAAAGAAATAACTTCATACTCGTCAGTGATGTAGAACAGGAGCCTCATCACCAGACGCAGTTTAGTGTCATACCCAAGACTCTCTAGAAATGATACTTTTCCTCTTTTTTTTTTCTCTCGTCAGAAAAAAAATCAGTTGTTAGTTTCGGATGAAGAAAAATACGAAGAGGTTCTTATTACATTTTTTTTGTCATTCAAAAGCGAATGTTTACGGCTTGGCCCGTTCAGGAATCCAGGGTTAGAGACATTGTGTACGTGGGTTGGCAAATGCATTTTTGGTAAAAGTGAGAATAGGGAAGGTTTCGTTCCACTAGGGAGATCGTGGTAGGGAATCGGTTATTCCAGTGGGAGGGAGAGGACTGAGGTGATGAGGTAGGGTTTACTGTGTAAAAATTGAAATAAAAAGAATAAAAGCAGCCAATGAAAACGCGAGTAATCCTTTTAGAAAATACTTCAAAAACGTATTAGTTTCGTAAGCTTAATAGCGTTGTCGAATGGCTCAAGAATTTAATATCTTTCTTGAAGAAAGGTAAAAAAGAGATGAAAAAAAAAGGGTTTGGTTTGGTTTGGTTTGGTTTTATGGCACATCAACAATTGAAAGTTATTAATGGCAAATTCATTTTTATACATATAAACATTTTTTTTCAAACAATTCAGTTCAGAAAAGTATAGTTTTTTGTTTACATACAGTTAAATGTCAAAAGAGTTCTATTTCAAACAATTTAGTTTAGTATAAGTACAGTTTAAATGTAAAAAACAGTTCCATTTCAATCAATTCAGTTCAGCGTAAGTACGCAGTTTAAATGTCAAAACAGTCCTATTTCAAGCAATTCAGTTTGACATAAGTAAACAGTTTTTTTCTATTTGACCCATAAATAGGATCCTATGAGGTTCTACTAGTCTGGGCCTGAGCAGACTTGGGAGCAATGGTAATGAAAGAATATTCCGCATCCCCGAAAGCTCCAGTTTTACTGGAGCCTCACGATCAAATAGTGTCATAAACAGGACACTCATTAGGGCGAGGGTGTTGTATACTCATATGTATATACATCTACATATACATGCAGAATACATATTGACGCAATAATAAAGACGAGCGAAGACTTCTTTAAAAAAAATATACCTCTCACTTGATTTGAAATGGTTGTGTATGTGAGAGGGAGTTGGAGACCGAACAAAGACTGCAATATATTGACCCCCCACTCTTATGGCCCTCAGCGTTGTGTCTTTCTCGTTCTCCAAGGCTGCTCAACCGGAGGCCCGTGGCCCACCCCGCTGAGTGCTGGCTTTCTCTACCACAACTTTTCACCAACGGGTCTGATCTCCAAACTCACTGACTTCCTGTTTTCACCGAGTTATATAATAGTTCAATCGCCCACTCAATCTTTAGAATGGCATGTTTGATTGTCATCAAGCGGAAATAACTGTCATGCAGTTCACAGGTCACTCTCTTCCGGTGCATCAGTCTATGACTGTACCATGGGATTTTAGCTTGTCCCATATTTTCCGCCAAGCCCACCTACGCGATTTCTTCCCACAACTGCCATTGGAATGTCTCACTTCCTTCCGGTGCATCACTTTGGAATGGCATGTTTGGCCGGGTCGAAGGTCAATATACAACATGGGGGAGTCTTAACCAGTTGCAGAGAAGCAGTCGGTGGATTTTACAGTCCCAGTCGACTGAGCAGCAACTTTTTGAAGCTGTATCTGCTTACAAATAATTATTGTTATGAGATAAAGTTCAAAGGTTGTTATAGTCTCTAACATTCAAAATATTTAGACAATGAACTTTTTTCTTAAGTTTTATATTGAATTAATGATTTCAAACTGGTTCATACATTTATTCAAAATATTTTCTATGTCATCTTTTATGCATATCAAATTAGATTTACCTTTTGAACAACAGTAAATGTAATTTAATAATTCAAAGATAATTCTTACAGTTCCTACCTTATCTTTTAAAAACTCTCTGACAGAATCAACCGGGAAATCATTTAAGCTGTTGCTATGTCAGAGCTACTATATAGGTGCACCAGTTTGATTCCGACGAAATACCTGTAGAAGCTAGATGGAAACTACTCTCTGATGCTACATGCTGTTTTGAACAAATTCTGATAGCAGCAACCCCATAAAACAATAGCTGTATGGTCACCAACCTCCCATCTCTCAAACTAGACAAGACAAACAAGAGATTTTTGGCACTTATGGAGAAGTAAATCAACAAAGAAGTTTATAGCACTCATCATCTTCCCAGAAACTTTCAATATATGCTAATTGCCTAAGAGTGACTGTGTTATGGTTATATTGTTTGTATTTGATGAGAATACTCGAAACCATTGTTTCCGGTCATGGTTAACCGAATGGAAACAATTTAACCCTTTGGTTCAAATAAACTGTTCAATTCGAGATTCTGTGTGGACTGCCGAATTCGATATGTAACACCTGAAGAAGGACAAAGGACATATCGGCCGAAACGTCGTTAGTATAACAGTAAAGGTAAGGTTAATTGTCCGAATATTCAAAGTAATAACAATTATCCAGGTTCATCACAGGAATTTTGACAAAAATATTTCGGCTGGGGCTGTTGAAAACACAGAACAACGAGTGTCCCAGGTATAACCCCCAAAATACACCTGATTGTATGGCTTCAGTTTTGGACCTTTGAGGAATGCGTAGTACCATTACTCTCAAGTCCACTCTGACCCGGAGTGAGTGAACCTGTTTGGGTCACATTTATGGATCATCTAGAAGAGTTCAATAATTTATGGTAATTGGAACCATTTAACTACGTCCAATCAAATGAGTAATGTTGAATAGAATTATTAGTGTTAAATTAGAATACTTGAAATTCTTTAAATTCAATTATTGGTATTACATATTAATACTAGAAACCATTTGACTTTGTGCAAATGAATGTATAAGGTAAAATAGAATTAGTGTTAAATAGCAATGTTTACAACTACTTCATTGATATACAGGACAGACTGGGTTCTTTAGCCGTTCTTAGGCTAAGAGAAGGAAAACTTTATTCAAACCAGCTGTACTTTGCTAAAAATTTGACTTTGGATCAATTCTTGCTCGTGCACATACATTCACCGTTATTCTCTAAGCCCGCTTTAGTTTGTGTTGTGTTCTGGTTAGTGAACACAAGTAGTAGTAATAATAAGACAAACCACGATATGTGAGGAAAATAGTATTATTTACAGGAAAGAGTATTTACAAGAGAGAGACTGTTAGTAATAAGAACATAGGATTAGTGATAGAGTAATGATATACTTCAACAATAGGAACGGCTCTTCTGGTCTGACTCGTACGCTTATCCCCAGACTGATCTCCGCTACTGCCATATATGGCAGATGGAACAGCTCATTATGCTGAAAAGGTAGGTGATACCCAACAGTTTGGCACAAGGTTTAAAGTAGGAGTCTTCCAGTGAGGATCAAATTCACAACTGTAGTAATGGTATACCGAAGTAGTCTTTGAGCCACACAATATGATTATTCATCATCTATAAACACAGAGACACACACAGAGACACACAATTACACACACATATATATAATGGAATATATATATATATATATATATAATGGAATAAAACTTCTAGCTTCTTACTAGTCTTTCATATGTCTTCTATAGCATAGAAAACACAAGCATAGGCTAAAACTTTATTTGAAAGAAATGGATGACAAAATGAATTATAAATACCAAAAATTCCCGCCTCAACACAATAAAATGAATTACTCCAGTGTGCAAAAACGGAAGCAAAAAGGAAAAGAAAGAGGAAGGAAATCCATTTTTCCAGAATATTTGTATTGGCAGTAAAATCACACACACACACACACACAGACACACACACACACACACACACATATATATATATATATATATATATATATATATATATATTATACAGGTTAAATATATCTTTTGAAGATCAAGTAAACAGTGAACAGTAAAAACGGATCTTTATTTAACAAGTCCAAACAAACACACTTCTATTTGAACTTTTAAAATCCTTATATATATATATATATATATATATATATATATATATATATATATATATCCTGACGCCACGGTGGACAGAACGTGACGCAAAGTCAATTTTTAAACGAGGGAATGTGATGGTTTGAATTTAGTGTTTTCCTTCTCCTATACTAGTTCCTATTCAAAGACTAAAGATATCAATCTACAGCTTGAATACCTGTGTAAAATAACTGTGGTCCGTATGATATTTAGAACGAAAATTAAATTAAATAAAGTAAATAACTCTCCAGTCGGCTGGGTGGGGGGCTGCAGAATACACAGACTGCATCTCTGCAGAAGTGTGAGACTCCCCCAATGAGTGTCCTGTTTATGGGTAATGTGGAGTGCTCCTTCATTGCTATTGCTCCCAAATAAACTCTGGTCCGGGGTGGTAGTACCTGATATGATCCTATCTATGGGTCAAACAGAACAAAACTGTGTGCTTATCCCAAACAGAATTGTTTGAAATGGAACTGTTTTTACATTTAACTATTTGTAAACAAATGACTGATGTTTAATTGAATTGTTAGTGATACATAGAAATACTTGGAACCATTTAACATTTTTGACTAAACTGAATAGTTTAAAGTAGAACTATTATTGACTTTAAAACTGCGTACTTATGGTAAACTGAATTCATTGAAAAAGAATTGTTTATGTACTAAAATGGATTTGGCTCTAAATAACTCACAATGGTTTATATGCCATAAAACAAAACCAAAGTAAATAGCATAATTTTGTTTAACAGATATTCAATGCACCGGTAAAGGAAATAAACTACTTTCCAATATTTACCAGATACAAATACTTGCATATCTTTAAAGCTGTCTATATTAATTACTAAATCTTCGTCTGAAGATGGTTTGGTTTGGTTTCTTTGATTAATGGCATATCAACTCTTTTTAGGTTATTTAATGCCAAAGCCATTCTCCTAGAAGAACAGTAGTGGTACTATTTAACCCATAGCTGGGAGGATAAGGGGGTTCATACCTTTCCCAAGGGTATTTGCCCGAAAGTGAACGTAATAGCGCGACTGGAGTACGAACTCGCGTACTACGATTCCACAGTCCATCGCTTTAACCATTACACCACGAGGATACCCCTTCATCTGAAGACAAATTGACTGAACACAAGACGTTTAAAATGGTTGGTTTTCTAAATTTTCTGGATCGATGGTTCACTACCTATGATGTTATTCTAATTCTATTTGTATGTAACCTTAACCTAAAACAGCACATCGTTGCAAGATTGTTATTACAAGGTGGAACGATAGAATTGTCGCCCTGGAAAAGACGACATGATTACATTTCCATTTAATGAACACCGTTTTTTTTTTTTTTTTTGTTGGAGAACATCTACTTATTGGCCAGTTGTGTACAAATCCCAGGAGCGATAGGAGCCTTCTATCATGTCTGAAAGTGACACAATGTTCAACGAGCGAGATCGGAGATGCGTCGCTGTACAACTCATGCTCTCTGCCGATCCAAGTTATGACAACACGACTATTGCCCTCACTCTGAAAATGCAAATCTAGATTGCCACGAATAACAGGGACGTGCCCAGGGTGATGAAAACAAAGTTTCCGAAGTTGGCTTGAAAGTCAACACCAAAGTGTACCTGGATGTGCTGAAGTGTGTGGTGATCCCTTGGTGCAATCAGGTGGCCGATGGCAGACCCTGGGTGAGGCAGCAGGACTCGGCGCCGGCCCACAAGTCCAAAGAGACCCAGGCATGGCTTCAGAAGGAGTTCTACGACTTTGTACCCTTCTCTCACTGGTCCCCTTCCTCCCCCGACCTGATTGAGGCTGAAGGCGGCTACATTGAATACGTGTCAGCTCTACTACATAATCTAGTTACCTGAATTGATTTTTTCAATAAAAGTTTTAAAATAAAGCTGTAGTGTTGTTTTCTATAGGACGACGATTTTATCGTTCCACCCTGTAGAGCAATAGACTTTGTCAACGCAACACACTGTTCATTTGATATCAATGTATGAGCCTCCACTAACACTCCAGGGAAAACCAGCCGGTCAGTGTTTAACCTTGACACAAAGAACAATAAAAAAAGTAAAAATCATGAGTGTTGGCTATTGGCGGGCACATGGTATTTTGAAAGATTCAAAAAGTTAAGCGTTGACTTCCGGATCGGAGAGGAGACAGTCGACTTAATTATTGGGAAAATGGAGATCGATGTCGTAAATGAAAGAACAACTTTTTCTTTTAACGACAAAAAAAAAAACGAGTGAGTGGGTTGAAGGACTCGCATCATTCAGCGCCATAATTTAGCATTTCGGACGTTATACAACATTTTTACATTAAATTCTGGAATCCAAAATATCTAATACTATTTAGTCATGTCTTTTAAAATTTGCTTTGGTTTTGTTTCTTTGTTTAATGGCATATCAACTCTTTTTAGGTTATTTAATGCCAAAGCCATTCTCCTAGAAGAACAGTAGCGGTACTATTTAACTCATAGCTGCGAGGATAAGGGGCTTCATACCTTTCCCAAGGGTATTTGCCCGAAAGTGAACGTAATAGCGCGACTGGAGTACGAACTCGCGTACTACGATTCCGCAGTCCATCGCTGTAACCATTACACCACGAGGATACCCCCTTCTTTATTTTGTTTGTCTGTTTGATGCATGAAGGAAAAGAGCTATTTCTAATTCATCAAAGTTTTTTTAATTCTTACTGAAATGACTCCGCCCTGGCAGCTGTGGAGGGGATTGTAGAATACATCGACTGCATTACTTCTGTAGAGAGACGACACCCTGCCCTTCCTACCAGTGTCTGCTATATCAGACTTTCAAAATTCTTTGGGGCTTTAAAATGATCACCCACCGCAGATCAAAAGACCAAAATCAGATATAATCAACAAGAAGAGAGAACGTAAACGAGTCCAGTCGGCTGGTAGGGGGTCATAAAATACACCAGTGCATCTCAGCAGAGGGGCAAGATCCTCCCCCACAACGAGTGTCTTGGATATAACATTAAACCATCTGATAGTGAGGCTGCAGCCTTAGAGATTTGGGAAATGTACAGTACCTCTTCATTGCCATCACTTCCAGGCCCACTCTGACTGGGAGTGGTAGCACCTGATAGGGTCCTATCTATGGCTCAAAACCAACAAACTATGTGTGCAAACATATGACTTTTAAATTGTGACAGTCATATAGCAATACTTGAAACCATTTACCTGAAGCAAAAAAAAAAAAAAAGAGCTCAGGCTCAAGTAAGAATGTTATCTAAAAAACGTGTTTACAAATCATATGAATTTTATATATATGTATAAAGAGGATTTGGCATTAAACTACAATGGTTGAGATGCCATAAAACCAAACCAGATCAAACAGAACGAATATAAACATGACTGAAATAAAAAAGCAAACAAAGAACAATTTTATAGATAACTGTACCTTGCCAGATGGCTAAAAAATCTTTTGTTGTGACAGATTTGCACAACTCTGTCCCAATATAAAATTGATCATATCTCTAACTATTCAAACATACTGCCTCTATATTCACTTAGTAATCCTACCTTGGTTTGGCACTGAATAACAGTCTTCTTGAGAGGAGAGTATAACACGAGCTACACAAGTGTACAGCAATGGAAACCATGGGATGCAGCATGGTGGATGTGAAGTAAAGTGGATGAACGGCCTGGATCAAATAAGTACTTCAGGAAATTACTGCCACACATCTATAAGAATGAAGTCTATCGATAAGAAGAAAAAGCAACAGCTTCTGAAAGATTGCCACAACTAATTCAAAATATACGTCCAAACGTCATTACCCTTCACGTGAGTAACCAAATGGCGCGTTCTGTCGTGGCTGTAGCTCTGGGCCTAGTGTTCGAAAAATGATCTTCTGAGCCCAAACCAAATTTACTTAGTTACAAAAGCATTACCAACAGAGTAACTTTTAACGTTTGTACTTTGAATGCAATAAACAATCTTATCTAAAAAGTAAGTTGGCGACTGTAGTCGTGGGCGACCCGAAGGTTCCCTTTTCAGTAGCTACAACACCGAGGTGTGCAAGGGGGCGCTACTCCTTTCGCTAGATTGCTCCACTTTACCCTTGATACGTACCTTATATTGCTAAGTGTTAAGCAAGGAGGTATCAAGTACCATTTTTAAAGTCATTGGTATGACTCGACCTGGTATAGAACCCCGGTCTCTCAGACCATTGGCGAACACTCTCCCCACTTAGTCAATGAGCCGGTTAGCTTATCTAGTTGAGCAGAAAAGAGACATAATATGCGTACATGATCGCAGATACTAATATAAACAAATAGTGTAATATATATAGATCCATGTGGAAACATAGTCAACACAATAATGACGAACGAAAATAGAAATTAGAAAAATATACCTCTCACACTTTATTCGAAATGGCTGCGAAAGGGTTGCGAAAGGATTATGTGGGAGTGGTGAGTTGGAGACTTAACAAACTGCAACATATTGACCCCTAGTACTTTTGTCTTTAGCAGCACTTCTTTCTCGTTCGGTTGAACTGCTCAATCGGGGATCCCGAGGGCCCATAGCCCGCTGCTGGGTGCTGGTGCTCTCTACAGCATCTTATCTCCAATTTGACGGACTCCAACAACTGAACTTCCTGTCGCACCGGGTTATATCATTGTTTGACACCCACCTGCTTCCTGTAAGCGTCGCATTTTTTACACCCAATTCAACCCGTCCACGGTCAAGGGTATATCTTGATGTCTTCGACCGGATGCACCAGTTTCTCGATTGACGGCTGGGCCGAAGGTCAACATGTTAGAATAGAACCAAAATAATCTAATTCCAGTAATGGATGGACATTTGTGTCGGCCTCTGCATGGAAAACTCTTGGTCAATGCCACCATTAGACATGCTGAAGACGGACGAACTCATAAGTGACGTTCTCTTATGCCAAGTTTGGCCGTCCAGCAAGAACTTACATACATTAGCTCTGTGCAGACACTGGATGCAATTTAGAGGACCTTCCAGGAGTGATGGACAATAGGGACCAATGACGAGAGAGTCAGCACAACTTGATGATATATACACCGTTAAGAAAGAAATAATTGCGATAGAAAATAAAAAAAGATAAACAGCGAGTAGAAATCAGGAGAGAGTTAACTCACGAACAGTTTCTCATTGCTTAGGGGCATCAGTGATTTCATTTGTTAGATCAAACACGTGGTAACAAGGAGTACCGATCTGGCATCAGCTTTAAAGGCAGATTCATGCTTATCTGTGAAGGACAGGAATAGCTAAATATTTGGGAGTGTAAACAAGTAATCTCAAAATATTAGGAAAATCTCTTTATAACCGTATGAAATTTTTCAAGTATTGTCCAATTTTCGTAATTATAGGAAAGTCTTCGAGACAATTAGCCGGTACAAATATGAATGTCAAAGAGTTAAATAAGAGAAAGAACTCGGAAATAGTTTCTAGTCTTGGGTTGGAGAGTGTCGACCTTTAGGGCACTTTTGACTAAGATGGAAAGGACACATTCTCAGGCGATAAGCAGAGATTTTGAAAGAGGATAACATTTTCTCAGGGTTAGCGAGTTGACTGGGTCGGAAGAAGAAGAAGAAGAAGAAGAAGAAGAAGAAGAAGAAGAAGAAGAAGAAGAAGAAGAAGAAGAAGGGCGATGACATTAAGAACTTGAAATAAAGAAAATATAGAAGAGGAAAAGGAAGAAGAAAAAATAAGTTTTGAAGAATAGGAAAGAAAAAAGAACGACATGAGACAGAAGACAAACACGAGGAAGAAGAAGAAAACTAGACGTATAGAGAAAAAGAAAAAAAGAACTAAATCTTGAGTCTGACACCTTAGACTTCTCGCTCACCCTGACAACTAAAAATAAAGAGGAATTTAGTTATTTAGTTTAATGGCATATCAACCTTTGTGGATTATTTAATGCATATCCCGTTTATACATACATATACATATATACACACAAATATATATATATATATATGTGTGTGTGTGTGTGTGTGTGTGTATGAGAGAGAGAGAGAGAGAGATGCGAACTATTTGTTGTTAACTTTATTTTTAAACGAGTTATAACTCATTTGTTTGCACACAGTTAAATGGTTTCAAGTACTGCTATTTAACACGAATAATTCTATTTAATATAAATCATTTGTTTTCGTATAGTAAAACGGTTTCAAATACAGTGAATGACAAAACAGTTTTATTTGACCCATAGACTGGATCCTTACAGGTACAACAACGCCGGGTCAGAGTGGACATAGCAGTAATGGCAGTAAAGAGGTACTTCACATTTTCCAAAGTTCCAGGACTGGAGTCACGTCATCAGACGGTTCAGTGACATAACCAGGACACACGTTGCGGGGTCTTACCCTCCCGTTTGGTGAAGAAGTGCAGTCTGTGTGTTTTACAATACCCGTCAACTGGATGGGAAAAAAGAAAGTGAGTATAGAAAGAAAGAAAGAAAGAAAGAGAGATAGGGAATATAGGAGAGAATATAAAGAAGAAAAAGAAGAAAGCAAGTAGACTGACAGAGAATATAGAGAAGAGAGACAAGGAATAATAATAATAATAATGATAATAATAATAATGAGAATAAATAAGACAGAGAAGAAGAAAGAGAGAGAGAGAGAGAGTGAGAGAGAGTGAGAGAGAGAGAAGGAATATGTAGAAGGAAAATAGACAGACAGGGAAGAAAGCACGTAGACAAAGAAGAAGAAGAAGAAGAAGAAGAAGAAGAGTAGATAGAAAATATGGAGAAGAAGAAAGCCGACCGACTGGTTATATAAATAAGTAGATTAAAACTCTTCCTTTCTTTTACAGACAGACTGAAGAAAAAGAAGATAAGCAGACAGAAGGAGAAACTAGTGAAGAAGAAGAAGAAGAAGAAGAAGAAGAAGAAGAAGAAGAAGAAGAAGAAGAAGGCAGTATTAAAGACAAAGGAGTGTATGACGAAGCAAGGTAAAACCCTCTCAATCTGATGGGATAGTCACGCATTCCCGCCCATCACCAAGTCCCCTGTTCTTCATAACTTCCAAATGTCAGTGGATTTCATCATTAAAAATACAGCTTCCCGTTCCTCGGTGCGCGGTCTTTTTTTTCATCTCTCGGCAATTCGTGTTTATATATATATATATATATATATATATATATATGCTTGTAATGAGAATTCTATAGCGTAACTTGATTCCCTTGCCTTTGAAAAAAACAACAAAACTCAGAAAGCAAATACATATGTGTGTGTGTGTGTGTGTGTGTGTGTGTGTGTGTGTGTGTGTGTGTGTGTGTGTGTGAGAGAGAGAGAGAGAGAGAGAGAAAGAGAATTACTTTAATATTGCATGAACTCCTTGTTAGACCCCCTGATCTTTTTAAAAACCTTTTTTTAACTTCAAAACGAACTACATCTTAGAGAGAGAGAGAGAGAGAGAGAGAGAGAGAGAGAGAGAGAGAGAGAGAGAGAGTTATCTTCAACTGGTAAAAGTTATTTCTTGGATGTCAAAGACTGGGAGAAATATAAGTGATTCTCCATCTTCATTTTATTTTATTCTATTAGTTGTTTCACTGGGAGAGCAAAGATCCCGACAGAATTTTCCTAAATTAAATTCTACTAAGTGTTCTAAGACGTCGCGTCTAAACTTTCAAAACGCGTGATGAATAGTCCCAGACGATGTCACGAAGAAGCAAACCTAAAAAAAAAAAAAAAAATGAAAACCAGTTTTACAAAGAAAATTTACAGACCAAACCTTAAAACTTTGATTTCTGTCAACTTTAAATATAATATTCTATTATGTAGCGGTTAGCAGGTTATGCCTACGGACCATGGTTAGAGAGTTCGATTCTCATTGGATGCTCCTTTCTTCTGGCCTTGTGGTTATGTTATCTAAGTGCTGTAAATGACGACATTGAGCACCTAGCATAGTCTAATGGTTTGCAAACTAGGCTGACTGACCATTGGTAGTGCGTTCGATTCTCATTGGATGCTTCTTTCTTCTGGCCTTGTGGTCATCTTATCTAAGTGCTGTAAATGACGACATT
Source organism: Sepioteuthis lessoniana (assembly GCA_963585895.1). Classification (NCBI taxonomy): domain Eukaryota; kingdom Metazoa; phylum Mollusca; class Cephalopoda; order Myopsida; family Loliginidae; genus Sepioteuthis; species Sepioteuthis lessoniana. Next base: position 81,440 of record CAUZXS010002677.1, read on the forward strand.
GAGCACCTAGCATAGTCTAATGGTTTGCAAACTAGGCTGACTGACCATTGGTAGTGCGTTCGATTCCTAGTGTGTGCTCCTTTCTTCTGGCCTTGTGCTTATCTTAGCAAAGTGCAGTAAATAACGATTTCTAACACTTTGTATTGTCTAATAATTAACAAGCTCAGTTAGCGAGTTTTATTCAGACTCAAGAATTTGGGTTCAATTATTCCCATTGGTCTATTGGGTAGAGTGTTCGCCAATGGCCCGGGAGACCGGCGTTCAATCCACGGTCGAGTTATACCAAAGACTAAAAAGAAATGATAATTGATATCTCCTTGCTTAACACCCAGCAATATAAGGTACGTATCAAAGGTATGAGGAGTGACACAAGGAAAGGAGTTGCGCCCTGCCCTACACGTCGGTGTAGTAGCTATTGAAAAAAGAGCTTTTGGGTCACCTTCGAATAAGGTCGCCAACTTTACATGTTTATTTATTCCTATTTTATATGGCTCATTTTAAAAAATCTATTTTGGTTTTTTAGTATTCTTATCTAATACTATTAATTTTCAAACAATTCTATATGATCCATAGACGGGACCCTAACAAGTACTACCAACCTGAGTCGAACTTGGAATAATTGCATTAAAAGTGTTTCCTCACGCCTCAGAGTCTCAATACTCGAATACTGCTTTGAGTGATACTCCGAACCCATATACGTGGGGCATTCAATAAGTTTCCAGATTTTTTGGTACAGCCTTTTAAAATTGTCGTAGACTCATGAAAATTCATTGTTATTGCTATACATCTTATGAGATGACCGACTAATTTTTTTGATTTCAGGTTCAAATGAACAGCTACAGCAGCAATTGGAATACACCCTATTGAAGCCTGATTGTCACAGCTGGTGAATTTCAAAAATGTAATCTGGACTTTAGAAGAACGATTTGCAATAAAATTCTGTTTTAAACTTGGAAAAATGCCATGCGATGAAAGCTGAATCTACTGCAATGACCCAGAAACCAAAAGACAGAGTTCCCAGTGGAAGCATGCTAGCTCTCCCTGACCCAAGAAGGCCAGACAGAGCAAATCAAGCCACAAACTTTTGATGATCCCTTTTTTGACAGCACTGGCATGATCTACATGCACTGGGTTTCCACTGAACAGACAGTCAACAAGGTATTGAGGTTTTAAGGGAGTTCAGAAAGAGATTCCGTCGGAAGAGCCCAGCACTCATGAAATCGCGTCAGTGGCATTTCTACCAGGACAATACACCAGTCCACAACTCCATCCGTGTCACAGACTATTTGACCAAGATGGGCATCAAGACAGTTCCTCTGCCTCCCTGTAGTCCAGACCTTGCTCCCTGAGACATTTGGTTATTCCCTAAGCTCAGAGGCTGTCGTTATGAGACAACTGAAGCGGTGAAAGAGGCTGTGACAAAGGTCATTGAAACGCTTACACAAGAGGACTTCGATGGGGCCTTCCAGGAGTTGTTGGAACGGTAGAACAAGTGCATTGCAGCCGGAGGATATTACTTCGAAGAGGACTAGAGTTTCATGTGTGTACTATCAATAAAAGTGCCCATACGAAAAAAATCTGGAAACTTATTTAATAATCCTCGTATGTCATGGCTAAGTACTGATTGCATTTTATTAAATTTAAAACTGAACATCAATTATATTACTTAATTATGGACTGATCGACATTGTATTAGATTTATCTATTCTAGCTGCTTGGTTTAGTTTATTTTAGTTTGGTTTTATGGCACATCAACCATTGTTGGTTATTTAATGCCAAATGAATTTTTATACCTTCAAACAGTTCTATTTCAAGCAATTCAGTCTAGCATAAATACACAGTTTAGTTCTATTTGACCCATAGATTGGACCCTGTCAGGTTCTATCACTCCAGGCCAGAGTGGACATGAGAGCGATGGCAATAAAAGGATACTCCGCATTCCCCAAAGCTTCAGCATTACTGTAGCCTCTCCATCAGATTGTTTTGTGTCCTATCCAGGACACTCGTTGGGGGAGTCTTATCTCTCTGCAGAGATGCAGTCAGTATATCCTGCAGCCCTAGCCGACTGGGCCTATTTTGACTGTGTCACGCAAATAAAACAGAGTACTTATATTTTATTTACAAAGGAGTCATCTCCTCTCTAAAAAGTGGTTCTCTGAAACTAGTAGCAAAGTTCACATACCTTGGCAGTAGCATCTCTTCTACAGAAAGTGATATCAGTATGAGTCTAGCGAAGGCGTGGACTGCTGTCGATATACTATCTGGAAGTCTAATCTATCCGATAAAATAAAACGAGATTTCTTCCAAGCAGCGATTGTGTCAATACTATTGTACAGATGCACCACATAGACGCTGAGATAACGCATAGAGAAAAAGCTAGTCGGGAATTACAGAAGAGTGCTACGAGCAATATTAAACAAATCCTGCAGCAACATCCCACGAAACAAAAGCTGTACGGCCACTTACCTCCCATCTCTAAAACCGTCCAAATAAGATTGGTTTGGTTTGGTTTCTTTGTTTTTTATTGGCACATCAACCTTTGTAGGTTATTTAATGCCAAATCCATTCTCCTAGAAGAACAGTAGTGGTACTATTTAACCTATAGCTGGAAGGATAAGGAGGGTCATACCTTTCCCAAGGGTATTTTTCCGAAAGTGAACGTAATAGCGCGACTGGAGTACAAACTCGCTTACTACGATTCTGTAGTCCATCGCTTTAACCATTACACCACCAGGACCCCCCCCCCAAATAAGATGAAGAGGACATTGGGGACACTGCTGAAGAAGCTAGGACGAACTTATGAGTAAGGTTCTCCAATGGACCCCTTCATGTTGACGTGCCAGTGTTGACTGACCAACTTGACCTTACCAACAACAAGTAAGTGTGGATATAAGATGTTGTCTGAAAGACTTGTCGGGGCGATAGGTAATAGGGACTGGTGGAAAGAGAGAGTCTGGGAAATCCGTGCTATGAGCGTGACTTGATGATAATTATTATGACTGTATTTGGTTTTAAATTGTATTTAGTAAGTAATGTTCATCTTTTAAAAATCAAAGTGTGGCCGAAAGGTAAAAGGTGTAAGCGGATGGTATTCGACACAAATATGAGTCTGTGATTGGTTAGTGGTTTAGTTGTGTGTCAGTTGTCGGCTGAAAATATTTGGACGAGGGCCACAATTTTCTTGGCGGGAGGAAGAACATTTGGTGTGTAGATGGGTGGGTTGAGGGAGTATGATTAATAATAATTGGGGACAGGAAAAGACAATAAGAATTAAAGGTATTAAATATAGTACTTATCAGCCTTTTTTTGTGCAGTGTGTGTGTGTGTGGGAGATTGCGTTTTTTTTAAGTTACCGACCACCCCCTTCGCCCCGACAATAAGAACAACATCGAAAAGATGCAAGGAGTGAGAAACTGACAGGAAGCACGTGATTGGTTTAAATTAGAAGATAGTGATTAAAATGAGGGTAGGGTGGGGGCTGTAGACAGAAAGAAAAGAAGGTAAGTTAAAAGCCAAAAAAAAAAAAATAATAATAAAAGAAAACTCAAGACAAATGATATGAAAAGCTCATATCACATTCTTTTCTTGTCAATCAATTTATTTGTTGGTCTGTCTCAGTGCATTTATATGAATCTATCAATCAATCAATTAATCAATCAATCTATCTATCTATCTATCTATCTATGTCAGTCTGCTCATACCTTTCTGTCTGTTTATATGAATCTGGGTTCATTTCTGTCTATCTATCTATCTATCTTTCGATGGCTGTTTTGATTTCCATATAGGCTATCGACTATATGGAAATCAGACCTAACCGATAAAATGAAACGCAGTTTCTTCCAGGCAGCGGTCACATCGATACTGCTATATGGATGCACTACATGGACGCTAACAAAACGGCTGGAGAAGAAACTAGATGGCAATTACACAAGAATGCTGCGTGCAATCCTCAACAAGTCCTGGCAGCAACACCCCACAAGACACCAACTGTACGGACACCTGCCCCCTATCACGAAATCTATTCAAGTTAGGCGAACCAGACATGCAGGACATTGCTGGAGAAGCAGAGATGAACTCATAAGAGATGTACTCTTATGGATCCCCACACACGGCCGCGCAAAAGCAGGACGACCAGCACGAACGTACATTCAGCAGCTATGTGAGGATACAGGTTGTTGTCCTGAAGACCTACCTAGGGCGATGAACGATAGGGAGGAGTGGCGAGAGAGGGTCAGGGATATCCGTGCTGCCAGCACGATATGATGATGATGATGATCTATCTATCTATGTCAGTCTACTCACACCTCTCTGTTTATATATATCTGGGTCCCTATCTATCTATCTATCTATCTATCTATCTATCTATCTATCTATTTCAGTCTGCTCATATCTATCTTTCTATCTATCCATCTATGTCAGTCTGCTCATATCTCTCTGTCTGTTTATATGTATCTGGGTCCTTTCCATCTATCTATCTATCTATCTATCTATCTATCTATCTATCTATCTATCTATCTATCTATCTATCTATCTATGTCAGTCTACTCACACCTCTCTGTCTGTTTATATATATCTGGGTCCCTATCTATCTATCTATCTATCTCAGTCTGCTCATATCTATCTTTCTATCTATCCATCTATGTCAGTCTGCTCATATCTCTCTGTCTGTTTATATGTATCTGGGTCCTTTCCATCTATCTATCTATCTTTCTATCTATCTATTTCAGTCTGCTCATATCTATCTTTCTATCTATCTATCTATGTCAGTCTGCTCATATCTCTCTGTCTGTTTATATGTATCTGGGTCCTTTCCATCTATCTATCTATCTATCTATCTATCTATCTATCTATGTCAGTCTACTCACACCTCTCTGTCTGTTTATATATATCTGGGTCCCTATCTATCTATCTATCTATCTATCTATCTATGTCAGTATACTCATATCTCTCTGTCTGTTAATATCTATCTATCTATCTATCTCATTCTGTTTAAATCTATCTATAGATATATTTATCTATCTCAATTTGTTTTGGTTTGGTTTTATGGCATATCAACCATTGTAGGTTATTTAATGCCAAATCCTCTTTATACATATATATTAGATATATGATTTGTAAACCTAAAATAACCAAGTGAAATAGTTCCAAGTATTGCAATGTATCCCTAACAATTCAATAAAACATCAGTCGTTTGTTTACACACAGGTGAATGATCAAACAGTTCTGTTTCTAATAATTCAATTTATCAAATGTCATTTGTTTGCACACAGTTAAATAGTTTCAAATATTGCTATCTAACACGATTAGTTTTATTTGGTCACAGTTAAATAGTTTCAAGTATTGCTATCTGATTCAAATAGTTTTATCACTAGTTTTATTTGCACATAGTTAAATGATTTCACGTATTGCTAATACTAATTGTTTTATTTGTCACGGTTGTCGAGATCAAATTCACCAGTACTGTTAACTACTTCAATAACTCAGAAATGCTTGTTAAATAGAACAAAACCTTTATTTATGATACAATGATTAAAATCATGTATACATATCAAAGGGTTTCTATTTCAAAGTTGGAATCTTCCAAACTGGGCTATTCTTTAGTTGAAGATAACAAGTTGACTGGCGATAATGTACATGGCTAGATAGCCTCAAGTCAGTCCTCTATCTAAGTAGTTTCAAAAGAAATTCTTGTTGAATGCTCAAGTTCGGGACTTTGGGTGGTAAAGCCAGCGGCAAGGATTTTGGTCTTCTAGTGATGGAACCAACCTTTAACCTTCTTCTTCCTTTTTTGGTGTCTTTTTTATGGGCGTCCAAAATCCTGACTACATGGCTCCGATTGGCCAGCTAATAAAAATCTTGGACAAATAGCCTCGTATTGTAATCATCGGAGAGGGGAAGAAAAAGCCCCTGAGGCTCACATTTGATAGGTCAGCCAATTAAAACTATGGCCTTGTTTTGCATATCTCGGGTCAAGGGTAAAAAGTGCCTCCTCTATTTTATCACTAACAGTTTTATTTTTTCACAGTTAAATAGTTTCAGGTATTGCTATCTGATACAAATAGTTTTATTTGCACACAGTTAAATCATTCCAAGCACTGCTATGTAATCCTAAAAATTCAAGTCATTTGTCTGCACTCACTTGCATATTTTTAAGTATAATAAACGATCGAACAGTTCTATTTGACCAATAGATGGGACCCTAACAGGTACGACTACACCGGGCTAGTGAGAAACTGGGAGTAATGCCTCAGAGCTCCAGGACTAGAGCCTTACTATCTGATGGTTAATTGTTATATTCCAGACACTCGTTGGTCAAGTGTTATCTCTCTGCAGAGACGCATTCGGCGTATTCTACAGCCTCGGCTGACTGGGCTTGTTGGGAAAGTTAGGACGAACTCATAAACGACGTTTTATTATAGACTCCTACATATGGACGAACTATTGTTGGCTGACCAGTAAGGACTTTCATACATCAGTTCTGGGGCACTGCGGGTTAGCAAGCTAGACTAGCAAACCTTCTCGAGTCTCACTGGATGCCCCATTCATACGGCTATGTGCTACGTTTGAGCAAAATGCTTAGTAAATTACTTCCAGTATCTTCATCTTGGGTGGTGTAATGGTTAGCAAGCTAGACTAGCAAACCTTCACGAGTGAGTTCGAGTCTCAGTGAGTGCCCCATTCATACGGCCTAGTGCCACATCTTGTTGTATAGCCGTAATACAAATATAAGCAGAAACATAATCAAACATAATATACAAACTTCAATGAACGAACGAACACACTTCTTTATAAAAATATAATTTCTCCCACTTTATTCTTGAAAGGGTGATGTTTGTTGTGTGTGAGTGATGAGCTGGAGACAGAGACAGACTGCTATATTGACCCAAAGTTCTTCTGACCATAGCAGCACTTCTTTCTCATCTTGGCTGGGGTTGCCCAGCCGTGGGTCACTGAGGGCCCAAAGCCCTCTGTCTGCCATTGGCTTTCACTTCGGCATCTTGTCCCCAACTGACTCGAACCGCCCCGGGCACCTGGTTATATTATTGTCTGACATCCACCTGATTCCACTGTTCTTTTGCTTATTTACGCAGGTGCATCTCTTGATTGACGGCTCGGTCGAGGGTCAATATATAACAATCTGAGCAAAACGTTCAATAAATTACTACATACTTCAGCTCTATGCAGATACGTGATGCTTTTTAAAGGATTATTTGTAAGTAGATAGTTTCAAATATTGCTATCTAACACTAATAATTCTATTGGATATATATATAATTTTTGGCTCAGAGTGAAGTGGTTTCATATTTACCAACCCCTCTGCTCGGGCAGGATATGACACAAGGTTGATTTTTAAGTGGAGTTTAACAGGTTTGAATTCAGAGTTTTCCTTCTCCTAGACTAGTTGCCTCACCAAGGCTGAAGAACTCAGTCTGTCCTACTATTTACCCATAGCTGGAGGGAGAATAATTGGATTCATACCTTTCCAAGGGTATTAGTGCTATGTGAAATGCAATCAGTCTCGGCCAGGATTTGAACTAGTGTCGCCGTGTTTCAAGTATTGCTAACACGAATACTTTTATTTGCACACAGTTAAATGCTTTCAAATATTGTTATTGTTTGCCCACCTTTGAATGGTTTCAAGTATTGCTATCCAACACAAATAATTCTATTTAACATCATTCATTTGTTTTCACTAAGTGAAGTGGTTTCAAGTATTGTAAACATTATAGTTTTATTTGCTCACCGTTTAATGTATTGTTATTTAATACTAAGCATTCTATTCAACACCATTCATTTATGTACAAATGGTTCCAAGTATTATTATATACTACCAATAATTCAGTATCGTTCATTTCTTTGCACAATTTAAATGGTTTCACATATAAAAAATAAGGAAATATTTTTATTTGACCCATATGTGGGACCCTTACAGTTAAAATCACTCCAGGTCAGAGTGGATCTGGAGGTAACGGCAATGAAGGGGTACTCTTTACTCCCCAGATTTACAAAACTATGTCATATCCAGGCAGTAGTTCTATTTGACCCATAGATCGGACCCCAAAAGGTACTATCACTTAAGGCTCAGAGGGGACCTGGGAGGAATGACAATGAAAGGGTACTTCACATTCCCCAAAGTTACAGGAATTGAGCCTTACCATCAGATGGTTTAGTGTCGTATCAAGGACACTCGTTAGATGCAGTCAGTGTATACGACAACCCTAGCCGACTGGGCTTTTGATATTAAATGACCTACAAATGTTGACATGCCATTAAACACTAACCAACTGACTGTTCTTATTTGCCTGTCTCGATTCTGTTTCAGTCCGTTCATCGATGAGAGAGAGAGAGAGAGAGAGAGAGAGAGAGAGAGGGTGTATATAGAAAGAGAAGGGGAAGAATGAGTAGAAATAGATACAGATGAAACAGTTATAATGAAAGTGGTATTATCGGAAATATATATTTCTAAAAAATGCCAAGATTTTTTCTCCAAATATTTTATTGATCTTTTCATAGAAATTATGAGTCAATGGCTTAAAAAGCACCCGACACTCTTAGCAGGGTGCCTTAGGTGGTGCAATAGTCAGCAAGCTAGACCGGCAAATCTTCACGAGAGAATTTGAGTCTTATTGGGTGTCCTATTAATACAGCCTTGTGCCACATCTAAGCAAATCTTAGTAAATTACCACTCCATATTCACATCAGTTGATATTTAGTTTTAATGATAATATTAGTAAAGGTTTTTTCTTACTAATTCAGTTAGATATGTTATACATATTCAAAATGATTGACTTACCTGAAAGCGTTCATTCTTCCAATGGTGGTTCATTATCGTGTCATGGGTTGGGTTAAATTTGGTTTCTTTGTTTAAAGGCATATCAGCTTCATGGGTTATTTAATGCCAAAGCCACCCTTGGAGAAGACCAGTAGTGGTATTATCAAACCCATAGCTTGGTGGAGTAATGAGTTCAGACCTTTTTCTAGAGTATTAGTTCGAAAGTGAACGTAACAGCATGACTAGAGGTCGAACTCACTTACTTGGATGTCGCAGTCCACCACGTTAGCCACTACGTCACAGGAATTCCCCCTTAATCATGAATGGTGGGGGTGGGTCTTGAAATAGAAATCTATAAAAATTATTTGCTAAAAATCTACACGTGCACTGTTTCGAGTTGACCTAGAAAATTCATTTTGAGTAATTGCTTTTTTTTTTGTAAATTGAACTAATTAGACCCTCAAAGTCAATGAGATTTTTTAATTAAAAAATATTTTATATTTTCTAAGAAGAGGGGGGTCACTTTCTCATTTTAATTTAACATAGAATGATCACCCAAATAATTAATGCTGGAAAATCCAAATAACCAGACAAGCAGCCCAGTCGGCTGGGGCTGTAGAATACACCGACTGAATCTTTCCAGAGGGTTAAGACTTTTCCAATGAGTGTCCTGATATGACACTAATGATGAGGCTCCAGTAATGCTGGAGCTTTGGTGAATCCAGAGTATTCTTTCATTGCCGTCGCTCCCAAGTCCACTCTGGCCTGGAGTTGTAGCACCTCATAGGGTTCTATTTATGGGTCAAATAGAACTGTTTGATCATTAAACTGTGTAAACGCAAATGACTTATGTTAAATTGAATTGTTAGAAATAAAACTATTTGATCTCTTAACTGCGTGGAAACATATGACTGATGTTTAATTGTTAGTGTTACATAGTAATACTTGAAATCATTTAACTGTGTGCAAACAAATGATTAATAGGAAATAAAATTATTCGCATTAGCAATATTTTAAAGCCATTTAACTGTGTGCCAAAAAAAATGAGAACAGGCTCATTTGAAATGTTATCTTCAAAAATGTTTACACATCATATATATTCAATGTATACGTATAAACAATATTTGGCATTAAATAATCTAAAATGGTTTGATATGCCATAAAACCCAACCAAAAAAAAGTCAAATTATTCAGTTGGAATTTTTTTTGCTTGTGGAGGGGGGGACTTTGCTATTTTAATAATTTTCTGGAAGTGGGTGATCATTTGATATTAAATTAGAAGGTAGAAAATAAACCCCTTTATAAAATGTAATTGTTTTCTCTTTGAAAAATAAAAAAAAATGAGGTAAGTTTCAGAGTCGAATTCATTCAAATCACAAATAAATAAATAAATAAAAATCTAGAAACAGGTGTCCTCATGGTGTAATCCTATTTACCAACCCCTCCGTTCGGGCAGGATATGACACAAGGTCAGTTTTTTAAGCGGAGTTTAACAGGTTTTAATTCAGAGTTTTCCTTCTCCTAGACTAGTTGCCTCACCAAGGCTGAAGAACCCTGTCTGTCCTACTATTTACCCATAGCTGGAGGGAGAATAATTGGATTCATACCTTTCCTCGTGGTGTAATGGTTACAGCATTGGATTGCTGAATCGTCGTAAGCGAGTTCGAACTCCAGTCGCGCTATTGCGTTTACTTTCTGACAAATAAGTAAGTAAAAAGTAAAGTTGGCGACCATAGTCGAGGGTGACCCGAAGGCTCCCCTTTCGATAGCTACTACACCAAGGTGTATGGAAGGGCGCTACTCCTTTCCCTGGATTGCTCCACCTTACCCTTGATACGTACCTTATAATGCTGAGTGTTAAGCAAGGAGGCATCAAGTACCATTTTTTGAGTCGACCTAGGGTTGAAACTATGTCTCCCGGGTCATTGGCGAACACTTTAATCGCTAGGGTATGAACTCCCTTATCCTCCTAGCTATGGGTTAAAAAGCATAACTCCTGTTCATCTTGAAGGATGGCTTTGGCATTAAATAACCCAAGAAAGTTGATATGCCGTTAAACAAAGGAACCTAAACCAAACCGAAAGGTGGCATTTTATTGATTTATTTATTTATCATTAAAATAAGTTATCATGTTCGTATTCCTTTATAAGACCATTCTAATCCATATTTTGTTTAATACTATTTACCAACCCCTCCGCTCGGGCAGGATATGACACAAGGTCAGTTTTTAAGCGGAGTTTAACAGGTTTGAATTCAGAGTTTTCCTTCTCCTAGACTAGTTGCCTAACCAAGGCTGAAGAACCTAGTCTGTCCTACTATTTACCCATAGCTGGAGGGAGAATAATTGGATTCATACCTTTCCCAAGGGTATTAGTGCTATGTGAAATGCAATCAGTCTCATCCAGGATTTGAACTCGTGTCGCCGTGTCCATTTCTCACGACGATAACGACTACACCACGGACACCTCCATATTTTGTTTAATAAGTAGCATAAAGAGAATATTGTACCATTTGAACCCCCGCTTCTGAAATATTTGTCAAGAATCGTTCTGTAAAATCTTCTTAGGGAAACATCAATTGAGACACCAACCAAAAAAAAAAAAAAGGTTCCGAAGATATATATTTATTGCAAATTCTTACATTCGCAATCGAGCACAAGGCCCTGAGGCGCGATACCGAAAATAATATATCTTGTTTGTTGGTGTTTTATGGCATATCAACCACCAAGGGTTAACATGCCATAAAATCTGCCAAATCATATAACAATATATATATATATACGAATGATATGCCACATCATATTTACATATATATGAGTGATATGCCATGAAATATGTCAAAGTGTTCGTCAGTGGTCCGAGAGACCGAGGTTCATTCCCAGGTCGAGTCTCACCAAAGACTCAAAAACTTATACTTGATGCCTCCTGGCTTAACACTCGGATCAAGGGTAAGTGGAGCAATCTCAGGAAAAGAGATGTGCCCTCCCCTACACCTCGGTGTAGTAGCTGTTTAAAAGGGACCCTCCGGTCGGCAAATATACTTATATATATATATATATATATAAATGATTTTTAAGCCAATTGTTTTTTGGTAACTTTATTTTTAAACATATTATTTGAGTCGATTTCTTTGCACAAAAATGGTTTCAAGCATTTCTATCTAACTCGTTTTAATCTTTTTAATATGAATCCTTTGTTTGCATATCGATTATGTCATGAATTTATATTTCTTTATTGTTTATTTACAGAAATGTAGCGAAATTAATAAAACGAAGTTAGGCAACAACACAGCAAGTAACTTTAGTTCTTCCTTCAGACCTCGAAACTTGGCTGGGACCTTCATACGCTTCTTTCGCCGTGAGTATAACAAAAACACACCACCGCTACCCTATAAGGTAAACGACTACTCACGTTTAAACCAGTGCAGCGCAAGAAAGTTTGCGTTTTAAATTCGGCAGCTATCGCATCACAAGGGTACCACGAAATCCTTTCTCGCTGTCTCTCCCGTTTTCCACTCTTCACGTTTCGAACCGAAAAAGAGGGAGGAAACCGTGACCCCGAGAATGCTCGCCTCGAATGCGTCACGAGACTCTCGTATCCTAACGCTCCTCCGGCGAGACTCTCTCTGAGCATAGACACAGATTAAGAAGAAAACCTTTCAGATTATAAATAAACTTTGGGGGGAAGATGTATTCGTTTAATTTTTAGAGGAAGGAGGATCACTTTGCTACATTACTTTTAGATCAAACAGAATTGCCCTTGACCATTTTGTTTTATTTTTGTCAACTGTGTTAACCATACAATTTACTTTGAAAATCAAAACTACTAAGACTCTACAAGAATGGATAATGTGAAAAAGTTTAATTCCGGCGATATTTTACAATATCTTCAAGAGCTGATAAGAATTGCGAATACAACAGTCATCAGGTTTGGTTTGGCTTGATGGGTTTTATAGCATATCAACTTTTGTAGGTTATTTAACGCCAAATCCATTTTTATGTAAATAATCTGTTCTATTTAAAACAGTTCAGTTTAGCCAAAGTACACAGTTTAATTGTCAAAAACATTTCCATTTCAAACTATTCAAGCAGTTATATGTAACAATTCAGTTAAGTGTAAATACAGTTTTAATGTCGAAAAACAGTTCTATTTGAAATAATTCAGTTAAGCATAAGCACGAGGTTTAAATGTAAGTACGGTTTAATTGTCACAAACATTTCTATTTCAAGCTATTCATTTTACTCAAACAATTCATTTTAGCATAAGTATGCTATTAGTTCTATTTAACCCATAGATAAGGCCCTACCAGGTGCTACCACTCCGGGCCAGAGTGGATCTGGGAGCAATGGCAATGAAGGGGTACTCCGCATTCCCCAAAGCTCCAGCATCACAAACCTCACCATCAGATTGTTTAGTGTCATATTCAGGACACTTGTTGGAGTGGTGTTACCCCTCTGCAGAGGTGCAGTCAGTGTATTCTACAGCCCCAGCTGACTGGGCCAAACAGTCATAAGAATTGCCGATATATTTGTTCTGCTAAAAGATCGAAGACAGCTAGGTGGCTTGGGACAAGAAATTCGGTTGACATAAACAACGTTCGAGGGGTATCTTGTTTGACGTAAGAGTAACATAGGAAACAGATTTTTCCCCACTCTAAAAATTAAATTTATCCCTGAAAATGTCTTCATAATCTAAAGTTTTAGTTCGATTGTTCGGGCTTTATGGCATATCAACCTTTCTAGCATATTTAATGCCAAATCCATCTATATACAAATAAATAGTATCATTTCAAACATTTCAGTTTAGCGTAATTACAGTTTTAATATCAACATTTCTATTTCAAGCAATTCAGTTTAGCATACAAAACAAGTTCCTCTTCAAACAATTCAGTTTAGTATAAGTATGCATTTAAATGTCAAAATAGTTCTATATCAAGCAATTCGGTTTAGCATAAGCACGCAGTTTAGTTCTATTCGACCCATAGATAGGACCCTATCAAGTGCTACTACTTCGGGCTAGAATGGACCTGGGAGCGATGGCAATTAAGGGGTACTCTCTATTCCCCAAAGCTCAAGCATTACTGGAACCTCACCATCATATTGTTTAGAGTTATATGCAGGACACTCATTGGGGGTTTCTTATCCCTCTGGAGAGATTCAGTCGGTGTATTCTACAGTCCCAGTTGACTGGGCAAGAAGTTTTGGTTATTACGATATTATTCTAAAGAAAATTATTTCTATATTAAAATAACAAAACTTTCTACAATACACCTCCGCTGCAAAAGAACAATTTAACTGGTAAACCCGAGGAAATCTTAATTCATTTACGGTTGAAAACATTGGAATAATAAAACTGCTCAATATACCTCACTATCATCTCAAGTTAGTTGGCTTCAGCTTATATTATCTTAACTTTTGTGCGATTGAAAGCAAGAAAAAAATCAATGAAATAAACATATACAAAAAAATAATTACTTCCCAAGAGGCCTCAGACAGGAAACGCGATCCACACATGCCTAAAAATGACGTGTTTCCTGGCACCAAAAGATGCCCTCGGTGAGATCTCTTTACACCTTCCTACTGGACAGATTACTTTTTCTGGCCCGGAAAGAAAGTTTCACACTACGAAATAGTTACCGACCTATAGAATAAAAGTTAAGATTTAAAGAATCCTTCTCTTTGCCTTTTCCCCCCCATGTTCACCAATGGCCCGGGAGACCAGTGTTCAGTCCCAGGTCAAGTCATACCAAAGACTTTAAAAATGGTACTTGATACCTCTTTCCTAAACACTCAGCATTATAAGGTACGTATCAAGGGTAGTGGAGCATCCGGGTGAAGGAGTAGCACCCTCTCCTACACCTCAGTGTAGTAGCTATTGAAAAGTGAGCCTTCGGGTCACCCTTGAATAAGGTCGCCAACTTTACTTACGAGAATCATTAAATAAGTTTCCAGACTTTTTTCGTATGGGCACTTTTATTGATAGTACACACACGAAACTCTATTCCCCTTCGAAGTAATCTCCTCTGGTTGCAATGCACTTGTTGTACTGTTCTGGAAGGCCACTAACCCGATTTGAAGACTGCTGGCCTCTTCCCTTGGAATCTCTTCCTGAACTCCCTTAAAACCTCAACATAGTAACCCTAACCCTAACCCTTTGGCCAATCAACTCTGGTATATTGACTTCCGTACTCCTCCCACATCTCTCATTTTCCCTCACAGACTTCCTGCCTTCCTTGAATCTCTTATGCCACTCAAAAACTGATGCTCGATTCATGCAAGATGCTCCAATAGCAGTCTGAAGCATTCCATACGTTGGTGTGGCATTTTTTTCAAGTTTAAAACACAATTTTAATGCATTTTGTTCTTCTAAAGTGTCCCCACGTCTAGATTGCATTTTTGAAATTCACCAACTGTGACAATCAGGCTTTAGTAGGGCGTATTCCAATTCCTGTTGTAGCTGTTTATTTGATCCTGAAATCATAAAAATTGGTCAGTCATCTCATAAGATGTATAGCAATAACATACCGAATTTTCAAGACTCTACGACAATTTTAAATGCCTGTACAAAAAAAAATCTGGAACCTTATTGATTGCACCACGTACTTACTAAGTTCATTTACAGCTCTGGCCAACCATTACAGGACAAATTAATGGGATAATACGAAAAACAAGGGAATCGGATACCAAAAGCTACAAAGTCATCCCAAAGAACCCAGCATGCAACCAACACCGAGACAGATGACTATCAACAACCCTCGGACCGCAAATAAAATTATAACCACCAAAACCTCCTGTACCTCATACGTTTAAAGCTGTTATTGATTGTTAATACAAAATTCATTACTGTGACAATATCCTTAAATAAAATTTTTACACTGGGACGAATAACTTATCAATTTCACCGGACGAAAAACTGTAAAGAGCAAAGTTTTCAGGTATGAAGTTTCCAACGTTCATTTGTACACAGAATACCGTGGGAAGTAATTCAAGGGAAAATCTTTATTAAAAATTATGTTGATATGCTTTTAAAGAGATTTTCATATTGAATTCATTTTTCTTTTTATCTATCCCTGTCTGTCTATCTTTGACTATTCATAATCTATTTCAATCAGTTCATCATCAATTTAACAATCAATCAATCTGTCTGTTCGTCTGTCTCTCTGAATTTGAGTTTATCGATCTCCAAAACAAGATAATCTACAAAGCAAAATTGTGTGAAGAGATTGCTGTGAACTCTTGTCGGCTGGGACTGTATAATACACCGACTGAATCTCAGCAGAAGATTAAGACCTGCTCAACAAGTGTCCTAGATATGACACAAAGCCATCCGATGGTGAGGCTCTAGTCCTCTAGCTCTGGAGAATGGGGAGTACCCCTTTATTGTCATAACTCTCAGGTCTACTCTGACCCGGAGTAGTAGTACCTGTTTGAATCCCATCTGTGGGTCAATTAGAACTGTTTAATTATTTAACAGTGCTATAAAATGACATGTTAAATTATAAGTATTACATAGCAATACTTGAAACCATTTAACCCTGTGCAAACAAATGAGACCTGGTTCGCTTAAAAATAATGTTACGTACAAAGTATTAATTGACAAATCATATGTATGGATTTACTAAGCTTTTTACTTAGATATGGATCAAACCCATTTGAATGTGGCACCCAGTGAGACCCAAACTCACTCATCAAGGTTTGCTAACCATTGAACACCCAGAAGCACTTTATATATATATATATATATATATATATATATATATATATATATATATATAGAGAGAGAGAGAGAGAGAGAGAGAGGGGGGGGGGTAATTCGTTGACCGTTTAGCTCCCGACGCTAGAAAAATGACAAGGAGCCTTGAACAAATAAAATTAAAAATAATTAAGTGTTTCATCGTCTTTAACCAAACTTGCTTGAATAATATATACATGATAAGAAATACATTTCTGTTTAAACCCCTTTCTGATGAGCCAGTTGATGAACTATATAATAAATAAAGATTTCATTTTCTCAACTGCCTGATGATTGTTGTTTTGCAATAAACTCCGTGAAACCCCGGGTCGAAGTCTAAATTCCATGAATTAAATAAATATATCTAATATATATTTATTTTTCATTATTATAAAATAGCTCTCTCCTAGATATAAAGCACTCACCATATTATATTGCACTTGGTTTGACACATACCCACAAAGTGATTTAGTGACAACCAACACTGTTATAATATATATATATATATATATATATATATATATATATATATATATATATATATATATGTATATATATCAAAATGAATAGGTCCACTCAGAGATTTATATATATATATATATATATATATATATATATATATATATATATATATATATATATATATATATATTTTAATTATTTATTTCGTTCTTAAATACGTATTCAAGAACGAAATAAATAAATCCCCTATTAATTTTGAAATATTTACTTTTTTCTCTTTTTGAACCGACAAGAAATATATATATATATATATATATATATATATATATATATATATATATATATATATATAAAACAGGATAAGGCATTAAATAACCAAAAAGGTTTGATACACCCAACCTAACTTATATATCTGTGTATCTATCTATCTATCTAAATCTTTTGAAATTTGTCCTTTCCCATTGCCGAAATTCACACACACATAAAACTAATTTACATCCACGGTTTAGTAAATAATATTTTTTCTCTTCATTTTTATCCACTATTTTCTTGTTTTACTCATAAAGCCAACGAAGTCTGCTAGTGAACTTCATTGTAGTGAGTTCGATTCTTACTGGCAGCTATGTGCTCTTTGCCTTGTGCTAAATTTAAGCCAAGCTTAGTAATAATGACGACACTGTTTCCTCTGTACTTCTTTGATTAAAAATGTTTGACATTCCACACCCCCACACATCACTTAGAAGGAAGACGTTTCCCTAGCCTTTATGTCCCTCTCTTCCTCATTATATGCAGGAAGCAGCCAGGTCGCCCCGACCCCTGTACTTCTTATTTTATCTACAAGTTATCTAGAAGTACAAAACCTGATTAAAACAAAGATATATAATTATTCCATTTCTTTTCTTCTTAGCCTTTTTCCTATTTTTTTTTCTTGTCAGATAAGCGAAGAGTTTGGTGACTAGCGTTTTTTTCTTTTTACAAACATCCGTACCAGTTTCCTTTCCCAGTTTCTCTCTCTCTCTCTCTCTCTCTCTCTCTCTCTCTCTCTCTCTCTCTCTCTTTGTGTACTTAAAAAACATCCCTTTGTATCAAGACACCGCACCAACCTTCCAGCAATTACTGAAGGTCAGAATCTCTTGAGAAATTTTTTTGTGTATGTCTCCGGGTCGCTTTCAAACGTACAACCCACAATTCAACGAGCCAACAATAACATAAAAAAGCAAAGAAAAGGAAAAAAAAAAAAAAAGACTTGTTTGTCTGATTCTTACTGAGGCACGCATCGAACTCACAAATGGGCAGTTAGCCTAGTTTGGTAATTTTAACACTTCTCAAAATGCCCTAAGAAAAATAAAAATACAAAAAGAAAAGTATTTAAAATTATTTTTTTATGAAACTTTATCTGTAATCCTATTTACCCAACCCTTCCGCTCGGGCAGGATATGACACAAGGTCAGTTTTTAAGCGGAGTTTAACAGGTTTTAATTCAGAGTTTTCCTTCTCCTAGACTAGTTACTTTACCAAGGCTGAAGAACCCAGTCTGTCCTACTATTTACCCATAATTGGAGGGAGAATAATTGGATTCATACCTTTCTCAAGGGTATTAGTGCTATGTGAAATGCAATCAGTCTCGTCCAGGATTTGAACTCGAGTCGCCGTTTCCATTTCCTACGACGATAACCATTACACCACGGGCACCTTTATCTGTAATAATTTGATTTTCTTTGAACTCAACATTCAGATGAGACGTCCCTGTGCCGTAAAAACTAGAGTGCTGGTCTGCGTATTGTCGAAAGTAAGTTCGAACTCTCATCCCTCAATTATGGTCACTTTCGGACAAATACCGTTTTGAAAGGTAAGAACCCTCTTGTTCCCCAAGCTATGGGTTAAATAGTAGACCCTACTATAAATATGGCTACGGCACGAAATAACCCACGAAAGTTGACATTCTATTAAACACAGAAACCAAACCAATAACATTCTTACTCTCACTATTATGAATAATTATCCTAACATTTAAAGTTTTACTCAGTTTTCAAGTTTTAAAATGTTTTAAATAAATTCTGCAAACAGTATTTATAATCATGTTATACGAAGAAGAAAAATAATTATGAGGTTAGTTATTACTGGCCTATGAATAGCAGTTTAAAAAGAAAAAATACTAAATCCTTCTAACATGACTCAGGCAAATAAATTTCAGTTTTTATAAAAATTAAATTATTTTAACTCACTAACTTTTATAGCTTCTTTTTCTTATTTTCAAGTCTTGAAATGTTGATTTAGAAAAATATTGCTGACAATGTTCATAATAATGTTAAGCTGTATTAAACTGACATCCCACCATGTCCGAATATAGCACGAGGTCATTTTATTGTGGGGGCCGCGCACCAATCGAGACTCATACGCTGCAGGTACAAAAATTCTTATCCCCGTCGGCATTTTTCTTTTGGAGCACCTCAGGCAACAAGCAATAAACTTAGACCTGCAAGCTGGTAAAAGACTGGTGGGGTGGGGACAGCCCCTGAGGCCAAGTTTTAGCTTTAGAAATATAACCACCCGGCAAGAATGCCAGGTGTTAGCCCGAAAGCCTATGTTAAACAAACAGTAAATGAATAAGCATATGAAGAGATTAATAAATAAATAAATAACGTGGTTAGTTATTTCGGGCCAATGATAAACAGCCCTAAAATATAAAAAAAAGAATTTTAATGTATTTGATTCTCTGAAGGATACTCAGTGCGAATCAAATACACTATCTCGTCATTAATAGCGTGGCCTTCTACTGACAGTATATCGGTCATGTAGAAATCTGATTCCTGTGATATAATTAAACGGTATTCGTTTCAAGCTGTGGATTTGGCTTTGAATAACCAACTGTATGGACGTATCACTTAGAAGCTAACGAAATGCATGCAGAAAAGGTTAGAACTACATTAGAATACCACGCGTTGTTTTCACTAAATCCTGGAAGCAGCACCCCACAAACAGCAGTTAGACGGCCACTAACCTCCAATCTCACAAACTATCCAAGTAAGACAAACTAGACATGCTGAGCCCTACAAGTGATTTAAGAACGACGTCATTAGCGACGTTCAATTACAGACACCTTCTGTAATAGCTGATATAAGGACGTATATCAGCTATGTGCGGACACTGGATGCACTCAAGAAAACCTGCTAAGAGCGATGAACGATTGTGATAGATGGAGAGAGAGAGAGAGAGAGAGAGAGAGAGAGAGAGAGAGAGAGAGAGAGAGAGTGAAAACTGCGTGCTTTCAGCGCGACTTGATAATAGTGATATTTCACGAAATGCCCTAAGAAAAAAAAGAAAGAAAAGTACAAAATTTATTTGTTTGTTTGGATTTATGGCATATCAACCTTTGTAGGTTATTCAATGCCATATCCATTTTTATACTAATAAACAGTTCTATTTCAAACAATTTACTTTAATTGTCAAAAACGTTTCTATTTCAAGCTATTCAGTTTAGTCAAATAGTTCTAATTCAACAAATTTAGGTTAGTATAAGCATAGTTTTTGTTTACACATAGTTAAATGTCAAAACAGTTCTATATTAAACAATTCAGTTTAGCATCAATAGACTGTTTAAAAGTCAAAACAATTCTATTTCAAACAATTAAGTTTAGCATAAGTACGCTGTTTAGTTCTTTTTGACCCTTAGATAAGACCCTATCAGGTGCTACCACTCCGGGACAGAGTGGACCTGGGAGTGATGGAAATAAAGGAGTACTCTGCATTACTGAATATATATATATATTTTTTATTTTTTTATTCAGCATTTCTGAATATATATATATATATATATATTCTGGTATCCGGTAAGGTATAAAATGTAAACAAATGAACGCTGATGCTGCTGTTGCTACTTAATATACCTTATAATTCCCTAGTTTACGTGGTACGCTTATTGGCCAAACGGTCTGATACTAAGTCTAACGTAAAGTTGGGCGAGTTTCGACTCCAGCTTCAAGCATATTGCGTGTATAGCCACACTGAAGAGTTATGATATAACGAAACAGTCTGTCTATGGATGACAATATATATATATATATATATATATATATATATATATATATATATATATATCAGGGGCGGAGATGGGGCTAGTGCTACTCGTGCCCGGCACGACCAATAACTCGGTCAATGTTATTCAAAATGGATTAAAAATCATCCATTAATTTCAAGCAAACATACTTAGTCTGATCTCAATTAAATTACGTATCTATTCAAGTTTCGATAACTAAGTAGCCAAAAGTTCATAAATATATCTGGGAATAATACAACGATGCTGTTTGAACGGATGGTCTTTGTCCGGCCACCGTCAGATTCATTGAACGTCCCATAAAATCGGCTATAATGTTGAACACGCGTAATCCGTACCAAGGGTCTTGTGCCCTTATAATAACAGTAATGTTAGAGAAATCCGCTTTTGGCTGTAGCCAATGGCAAAGCAAATCAAAATACTGTGCTCAAAAAAATTAGCACAATGTGACTGCTGACAGCTGTCTTGGGAAGAGGTAGAGGGACCGAGAGAGAGAGAGAGAGAGAGAGAGAGAGTGAAAGAGAGTGAGAGAGAGAGAGAGTGAGAGGGGATAGCAGATTATAGCCGTCGCCGACGTCATCATCATCGCTATGGTAAATGTTGGTTAAACGGCGTGTTTTAATTCGTTTTTTCACTAACAGATCTCTATTTCTTTAATGAATGTTGCATATATTACATTCTGTAACTAAAATTTGTTTATTTGAATACATTTCCAACAAATAATCTTTGTCATCAATTTCTTTATTCTAATAAACATCTTTTTCTCGTCATAGTAATGAACATCTTCTCTTTTCTTCTATACTTTTGAAAGGAAAAAAAAAATTATCTTATCTACTGTATTAACAAGACTACAAATTATATAGTATCTTGATTGTTTACAAAAAAAAAAAAACACCATGCAAGGTACGTTAGTCAATCTGTGCTATACAATGGAGAATCACGCAATAGCAACTATGATGACTTACTTTGGGTCCACGGACCACGGGTTGGGAACACAAGTTGACAGTGGGGGGTACGAGAAGCAAAAATAGGCTAGAGTCGCCACTGATATATATATATATATATATATATATATATAAAATTGATATGTTATAAGATATATATATAATAATATATATTTATTTTTCAACAAACTCGTAAAAAATTAAAAAAAACTTGGACGTCTCTCACTGAACACCACCTTATAATCCCAACATTATATGGTCAACCCAAACTCCACAAATAATTACCCCCCCCCTACTACCTATTATCTCTAGCCTCTCCAGCATCGGTAGTGCCAGCCCCTACTTGGCACAGTCAGCCCCACACACGTTATAAACTCCGGAGACTTACTTAATAAAATCAAGGACTTTACTATACAAAACAAAACTACGAACAGCTTAGATATAACTTGCCTTTCCACAAATGTACCCATAAAATATCTCTCAACTTTCTCGCTACTCACTTAGGGCGTTGTAATAGTTAAAGCGCTGGACTGCAGAATCGTAGTACGCAAGTTCAAACTCCAGTCACATTATTACGGTCACTTTCGGACAAATACTTTTGGACGAAAGGTATGAAGCCTCTTATCCTCCCATCTATGGGTTAAATAGTGCCACTACCATCCTTCTAAAAAAGATAGATCTAACCTTAAATAACCTGAGAAGGTTGATATGCCGATAAAATAACAAACTTCTCACTTAAGAAAAATTACATTTAACTCATCACTCCCCTTGAACACATTGACTGACATCTGCAAACACACACACACACACACACACACATATATATATATATATAATTTCTAAGTGACTAATTTGTTGGTAACTTTATTTTAAACAAGTTGTTTGAGATCATTTCTTTGTGTATAAATTGTTTCAAGTATTGCTATCTATCTATTAATTCTGTTCAATATTCACAATTCAATATTTAACATCTGTTAAATTTGATACACTCACAATTTGATATTTGTTAAATTCAACATATTCACAATTCAATATTTGATATTTGTTAGCACACAGTTAAATGTTATCAACAATTTCATTTTAACTTGAGCAATTTTATTTATCGAGTATTTATATGCAATATAGGCAACTTGCACATCGCCCTATGGATTCAAGTAAGTCATGATAATACTACTAAAGACAATCTGCAGTAAATGATTGAACAATTCTATCAGACCCGTTCATAAAACTCTTATAAGTGCTAACAATGCAAGTCATAGTGGACCTGGCAGTAATGGCAATGAGAAGGTACTCCACATTTCTAAAAGCTCCAAGACTGGAGCCTCACACCAGGACAGTTTTTGATGGGAGGTTCTTACCCCTCTGCAGGAGTGCAGTCGGCGTGTTCCACTGCTCCAACCAAAAGGGCGTTTAAAAATTTGATGATATTTTGTTATTACATGAAATAAAAGCATTCCCTGCAGACGGGTAACACCTATCCCTGAGGGCGGTATTCTGTGCATGACAATAAATTGCATCTGATGGCGAGGTTCTTGTTATATAGATAGGGGGAGTGAAGTATCTCCTTACTAAAATTCTGCACCCCCCTCCAAGTTCACTCTGCTCTGGACTGGTGGTATATGTAAATGTCCCGTCTATAGAAAAAAGATCGGTTTAAGATTATTTGTATTAGATTAGAATACTTGATAGCATATAACTGTAAATTATTTGTATTAAGAATAGTTACGAGAAGATACAATTGTTTACAAAAGATTATAATTATTAATTACTCAAAACCATATAACTGTGTGCCAACAAATGACTATTATTGAGTAGAATTAATTACTCGAAATAATATAATGCTCAGACAGCTGGGGCTGTCGAATACCCCGATTGGATCTCTGCAGAGGAGTAAGACTCCTGCCAACGAATGTCCTGTTATGACACAAAACAATCTGATGTTGAGGCTTCAGTAATGCAGGAGCTTTGGGCAATGCAGAATACCTCTACATTGCCATCGCTCCAAGGTCCATTCTGGCTCGGTGCGGAGGCATCTGATACTATTTACCAACCCCTCCGCTCGGGCAGGATATGACACAAGGTCAGTTTTTATGCGGAGTTTAACAGGTTTGAATTCAGAGATTTCCTTCTCCTAGACTAGTTGCCTAACCAAGGCTGAAGAACCTAGGCTGTCCTACTATTTACCCGTAGCTGGAGGGAGAATAATTGTATTCATACCTTTCCCAAGGGTATTAGTGCTATGTGAAATGTAATCAGTATCGTCCAGGATTTGAACTCGTATCGCCGTGTTCATTTCCTACGGCGATAACGACTACACCACGGGCACCTCCTGCTTGCGGGATGTCCTCGTGGTGTAATGGTTAAAGCGATGAACTGCGGAATCGCAGTACGCGAGTTCGTACTCCAGTCGCGCTATTACGTTCACTTTCGGGCAAATACCCTTGGGAAAGGTATGAACCCCCTTATTCTCCCTCCAGCTATGGGTAAATAGTAGGACGGACTAGGTTCTTCAGCCTTGGTGAGGCAACTAGTCTAGGAGAAGGAAAACTCTGAATTCAAAACCTGTTAAACTCCGCTTAAAAATTGACCTTGTGTCATATCCTGCCCGAGTGGAGGGGTTGGTAAATAGTACCTCCTGCTTGCGGAGGCACCTGATAGGGTCCCATCTATACATCAAATAGAACCGTTTGACATTTAAACTGCGTACTCATGTTAAATTGAATTGTTTGAAATAGAACTGTTTTTACATTTAACCGTGTGTAAGCAAATGACTGATATTTAAATGAATTGTTTTTGGTTCATAGTAAAACTTGGAATCATTTAACTTTGGCCAAAAATGAAGCCCAGACTCGTTTAAAAATGTTATCAACAAAATGTGTTTACGGTTTGGTTTGGTTTGTTTTGTTGGGTTTCATGGCATATCAACTTTTGTAGGTTATTTAACGCCAAATCCATTTTTATGCAAATAATCTGTTCTATTTAAAACAATTCAGTTTAGCATAAGCACACAGTTTAATTGTCAAAAACATTTCCATTTCAAACTATTCAAGCAGTTATATGTAACAATTCAGTTTAGTGTAAATACAGTTTTAATGTCGAAAAACAGTTCTATTTGAAATAATTCAGTTAAGCACGAGGTGTAAATGTAAATACGGTTTAATTGTCACAAACATTTCTATTTCAAGCTATTCAGTTTACTCAAACAATTCATTTTAGCATAAGTATGCTGTAAGTTCTATTTAACCCATAGATAGAACCCTATCAAGTGCTACCACTCCGGGTCAGAGTGGACCTGGAAGCGATGGCAATGAAGGGTACTCCGCATTCCCCAAAGCTCCAACACTGCTGGAACCTCACCATCAGATTGTTTAGTGTCATATCCAGGACACTCGTTGGGGGGTCTTACCCCTCTGCAGAGGTGCAGTCAGTGTATTCTATAGCCCCAGCTGACTGGGCAATGTTTACAAATCATATATAATCAGTATATATGTATGAACTGGATGTGGCTTAAATAACCTGAAAGGTTTGATATGCCATAAAATCAAACCATCAAACCAAGCCAAAGTAACGGAAATCATATAGTCAATAGAATTAGATTGAAATACTTATAACCAACTGGCTTATTGGACTAGTTGGTTGAGTTTTTGCCTATGGCATTGGAGACTTGGGTTCAATCCCTGGTCGCGTCATACCAAAGACTTTTAAAATGGTACTTGATACCTCCTTGCTTAACATTCAGCAATATAAGGTACGTATCAAGGGTAAATTAGAGCAGTCTAGGGAAAGGATTAGCACCCTTCCCTACTCCTCGGTGTAGTAGCTATTGAAAAAGGAGCCTTCTGGTCGCCCTCGTCAACGGTCGCTACTAAATAATCAAACGCTTATGTACAAAAATCTCTTAAGAAACAAAAATTGTAGGAAAAATGTTCAATGAACACAATTTCTGGACGTTTTGACAGTTCTACGTGCCTATAAAATCAATTCATCAGATAGATATATATATAAAATGTTTCTTGCTTAACCATATACTATTTTTTATATTCTATATTCTTATAATATATATATAATCGTAAGTTGGCCGACCACAGTCGAGGGTGGCCGAAGACTCTCTTTTCAATAGCTACTACACAGAGGTGTAGTGGACGGTATTACTCTTTTCCGTGGATTACTCCACTTGACATGGGATTGAACCCCCGTCTCCCGGACCAATAGCGAGCACTCTAACCGTCGTAGTTGATTAGTATATATATATATATATATATATATATATATATATATATATATATATATATATATATATATATATATATATATATATATATATATATATATATATATATATATATATATATATATATATATATATTATATATATATATATATATATATATATATATATATATATATATATATATATATATATATATATATATATATATATATATATATATATATATATATATATATATATATATATATATATATATATATATATATATATATATATATATAGTCTGGTCTGGTCTGGTCTTTACTTAAAAACAAAGGATGAAATTTCTCATTTCGAAATTTCTCATTTCTTTGTCATAAGATGCAGATCTAACATTAAAAACGATATTCGGTTTGGTGAAATAAATATCATTACGAAAAATATGAATAATTTTTAAAGTTTTTTTTTTTTATATGTAATGATTTGCTCAGTATTTAGATTTATCATAATTTTACATGGAGCTCTCAATTGCTTTTCTAATTACATAGATATTGTAGAAAGAAAATCCTAAAATACAATCGTTCCCACCATCGGCTGACTTGGCGTTGGACAATATAAGGATACATATATATATATATATATATATATATATATGTGTGTGTGTGTGTGTGTGTGTGTGTGTATGTGTGTTTGTGTGTGTATATATATATATATATATATATATATATATTTATAAATTTACATATGTATATATATATATATATATATATATATATATGCTAATTAACTATATAATGATTTTAACAATATTAATATATTGGTTCTTAAACTGAAGTCGAAGAAAATACTTTAAACTATATAATTACAAGTCAAAATAAAAAAAAGAAAGAAAAAAGAAGTAAAACAAGAAAAAAAGGTTGACTTTTGGTTTGAATAACCCAAGAAGAGTTGAGGTGCCGTTAAAACGGCCAACCAAACTTTTTCCCTACAGTAAACATAAGAAAAATCTTTGCAATGTTTATTTGTCTCTTCCCTGGTAGCAGTCTCTTGAGAGACCCCCACCATTTTTTTTTTCGTAAAAGTGTGTAGGATGTTGACGTATTCAGATAGCCCTCTTCATACCCTCAACCCACAAAAAATAAAATAAGATAAATAAATAAAATAAAAAGAACAAGTGCACAAGATTAGGCAGATAATCAACAAAGAAAGATTAATCAGCTTAATCAGATTAATGGATTAAAGCCCTTGGGCATGTCTCGCCTTGCTTTGCAGCTTTCTTTTTCTTTTCTTTTCTTTTCTTTCCTTAATCAAGGTCTTAAGTATTTGTAACTGAATAGAAACACCTTTTTTTTGCCAACGTAAAGTCTGAATACCTTTTGAAAGTCTCTCGGTAAAATCTTATGTGAAATAAAATTATCTTTGTTAAAAATCCTAATCCATAGGACATTCCCTCTTGAATTTCAATGATTTTATCTTTTTGCATATCCAAACATCGGCAAAAAACATTGACATTTTTCTGTTTAATGCTATAACAAAAATGTTATCGGACTTTTAGAAAATTAACAAAAGATGGTTACTCTGTCAGAAAAAGGGTAAGATTTACGAATCACCATGAAAGATATTTTTCTTAGTACCGTAATTGTTCTTATATAACACGCATTCTTCCGACATTTTTTGAGGTACGTATTAAACACAAAAACTAAATATTAATTGTTTATTCGGCTGCGTACATTTCCATATTAAGGATTGCAGATTATTCAATACCAAATCCAATTTATACATATATACATTTATATTAAATGTATATGATTTGTAAACACATTTATTTGATTACATTTTTGAACGAGCCTGAGTTAATTTTTTTGCACACAGTTAAATTTTTCAAGTATTTCATCAAATACGAATAATTCTATTTAGTATTAATCTTTTGTTTACACAAAGTTAAACGGTTTCTGTTGGGTATCACCTACCTTTTCAGCATAATGAGCAGTTCCATCTGCCATATATGGCAGTAGCGGGTCAGTCTCAGAATAAATCTACAAGTCAGCCCAGAAGAGCCGTTCCTATTGTTGAAGTATATCATTTCTCTATCACTAATCCTATGTTCTTATTACTAACAGTCTCTCTCTTGTAAATACTCTTTCCTGTAAATATAACTATTTTCCTCACATATCGTGGTTTGTCTTATTATTACTACTTGTGTTCACTAACCAGAATACAACAGTTTCAAGTAAGAGTTGCTATTTAACACTAATTATTTTATTCAATACTATTCATTCTTTTGCCCAGTTAAATGGTTCCAATTAACGAAATGTAACCATCACAATTTAACATCAGTCATTTGTTTGCTCATTTGTTGTATACTATATTACGCGTACACAAATATACACGGGAACATAGTCATATCATAATCAACTGATTGTGATGACTTCAATAACAAACGAATACACTTCTTTACGAAAATATAAATCTCTCCCACTTTATTTTCAAAAGGGTGATGTTTGTTGTGTGTAAGAAATGAGTGGAGACAAGGACAGACTGATATATTTACCCAAGTTCTTCTCTCGATTATAGCAGCACTTCTTGGCTCGGGTTGCTCAACCGAGGATCACTAAAGGCCCAAAGCCCTCAATCTTCAGCTGGTTCTCACTTCGGCATCCTGTCTCCAACTGCCTCGAACCGCCCAGGCACCTGGTTATATTATTTTCTGACATCCACCTGCTCCCGCTGTTCTTCCGCTTATTTACACAGGTGCATCCCTTGATTGACGGCTCGGTCGAGGGTCAATATATAACACATTGAGTTTGTTGGTATTTTCATTTTTAAATGAGTCAGAACTAATTGGTTTACAATTACTATTGTTTTTACACAGTTAAATTGTTTCAATGATTGCTATCTAACACTAATGATTCTATTTTTTTACAGATAATGAAGTGGTTGCAAATATTGCTATTTAACACTACAAATTCTTTCAACACTATTCATTCATATACACACAGTCAAATAGTTCCAAATATTGCGATAGTTTAGTTTGGTTTGGTTTGGTTTTATGGCATATAAACCATTATAGGTTATTTGAAGCCAAATTCATTTTTATGCATATAAACAGTTCTATTTCAAGCAATTCAGTTTAACGTAATTACAGAGTTTAAATGTCAAACCAGTTCCATTTCAAATAATTCAGTTTTGCATAAGTACACAGTTTATTTCTATTTGACCCATAGATAGGACACTATCAAGTCTTACCTGGGAGCGATAGAAATGAAAGAGTACTCTGCATTCCCCAAAGCTCCAGCATAATGGAAGCCTTACCATGAGATTATTTAGTGTCATACCCTTCTGTAGAGATGCAGTCGGTGGGCCGACTGGGCACATATTACTATGTAATATCAATGATTTAATTTTGGCACACAGGTAAAAAGTTAAAAGTATTTTTATTGAACACTATTAATTCTATTCATTTTTACTCATTCTTTTACACACAGTTAAATTGTTCCCACTATTGCTACGTATTCAATTAGACAGTCATTTGTTTACATGCAATTAATTGGTCAAACAGTTCTATTTCCAGCAATTCAGTTTAGTACTATTCATTGGCACAGTTAAAATAAAACGGTTCTATTTGACCAATAG